>PVLD010008484.1:0-83662 GCA_004027595.1 Dinomys branickii
GTCACACCATCACCATGGCCACCACCATCACTATGGTCACACCATCACCATGGCCACCACCATCACTATGGTCACACCATCACCATGGCCACCACCATCACTATGGTCACACCATCACCATGGCCACCAGCACCATCACTACCATTGCCTCCATCACCGCCACCATCACCGTTATAACCATCAGCAGCACCATTATTCCACCATCGATCGTTATCATCATCACCATCACCTCAATCTGAGCTAAAACAAAGTTTTCCCAAGACTCTGAGGCCTCGCCATTGAAAAGATCAAAGAGATCACTTTAATGAATGAAGATTTGAAGATATGTCTGAAAGACTGTGAAGAATTTGGGCCTGTGGTGTAGTCGTGAGGGTGGTAACAAATCAGAGAAAGGAGGAAGGCATTTGGGTGGGGTGAGAAAGAGACGCCCAGGACTATTTGGAGATGAGCAGGTAGTAGATTTGTCTGGAGTGGGTTTAAGAGACAGAGGGAAGGGGAAACAACGTAGGAGTGGGTGAGGCTGGGGCTGGCTGCCAGGCTCAGAGATAGAGGGTACAAATGTGGTTTTAAATTTTTTGTTCATAGCAAGAGTGTACGTGCTTGGGAAGAACAATCTGCTTTCTAGGAGAGGCCAGACATCCTAGAAGAGCAAATTCTCCTTGGTCTTCACAAAACGGCCCACGTGCCCACATGCTTGGATGCTCCGTTTGTCAAATTATTTCCTTTACTTCAAGAGCAAAGCCGAAGTCCTACAGTGGGAGCCCAAAATGAGACAGGTTGGGCCCTTTATTAGACAGTATTGAATTTGTTCAGATCCCTGCAATTTCTCTGGAAGGGGTCATGGATATGGGGTCAATTTACCCTCCGACCTGAAGCCACAAAGTTGATAATCAGCTGCCACAGTCTATGGGAGTGATGAACTGCTTTGCAGAGCCCTTCAATAAGTCTGCTGTTAGCAAGGAAAGTGCTTACATGCACTTAAAAAAAATTAAACAACAAAATAAGAGCAGTTGATTGACAAGGCATCAATAAAGCCACGCAGTGCACTGCTGACCTCCCCCTCCCCCATGCACACCTGCCAATCTGTGTTTATTAGAAATCAGTTCCTATGAATTGCTGGTGGCAGAGGAAACAGTGAGCTGCTTCCCAAGTGTGTAGGTGTGAAATCCTAACTGCTTAATATGTGGCTTCTGGTTCAATTTAGTTGATTATTTACAGCAGCTGAAATGTGGCAAGTCAGTAGGAAGTGGTTTTTTTTTCCAGAAATTTAACATTTTTAAACTTATATTTCTAAGATATAAGTTTATCTTATATCAGAACTGCTTGTCCCTCCACCCAAGTTCTGTTTTTTTTTTTGAGGACCAACTAAATCTCAGTCTGTTTTCAGAGTTGCAATGTACTGTAATGAAAAATTAATGACCTTCCTATCCTTTAAACTTGGGGTGGGTCACCCTACTCTGGTTAGTGAGGCATGAGTTGAGTGTTTCTGGGGAAAGTGTTACTGTCTTGATACCTCATTTTTTGTCTTTTTATCTTTTTCTTTCCTTCTTTCTGGGCTATGGGCATATACCGAGGCAGTCCTGGAACTGGAATGATAACAGAAGGAGGCAGTGTCACCAAGGCCCAAAATCTAGAGTCATCATGATGGAGTGCCCAGCTAGAATCTAGTGCAACAGAGGAGTTATCACTGTCAAACACAGTGTAAGGAAGGAAGGAGCACACTAGCCTGGCCTGTCTCTGACCTGTCAGTCTTCTGTTAGTGCCTCCCATTATCAAACATGTCGGGGAGGCCATTGGCCAAGGAACCTGGGAAATGTATTTCCCAACAGAGAGAAGTACCTGAATGCTGGCGATAGGGCAAAAAGTGGCTTGACAAATGTCTACTGCATAGGTTCAGACCATGTAGAGCTGGGAGGAAACTCCAAGGACACCCTGGCCCTCCTGCCAGTGTGCAGATGTGTAAACTGAAGCTCAAGAAAAAGAAGAGATTTGCTCAACACACCATCAAGGTTCAGCCAGATTGGAGCTAGATTCCTAACCTCTCTACACCTACAACTCAGACCACTTTCTCTCTGAATACTTCTGGGGCTTCCTTTTATGAATAGACCAGCCGGTGGGCCAGACACACCATAGAACATATTTCCTACCTCTCTTGCCAACTTTTCAGGTTGCTTAATTGAAATTCATCTCCCTGTGTCTTGGCATCAGCTTAGCCTGGGTTTCATATAATGTGTGTGTGCACAGGTGCATATGTGAGCCCTACAGGGGATTGAACCCAATGCCTTTGCAGTGAGCTACATCTCCTGTCCTTCTTTATTTTAATTTGCGTGGCTGGATTTTATGTGACTAAGTCCTCCATCTTTCTGGAAGCAAGAAGACCTTGCCCAGCCAGGTCTGTTGGTGCAGGCCTGTAAAAGACCCTGGTTCAATCCTTAAAACAAAAAAGTCCTTGCCCACAGAAGGATAAACCATTTGACCTGAGCTATGTGGGTATGAGCAAAGCTGGCTAAGGAATGCAAAAGGAGGCTGGCCCAGGAGACTAGCCGTGGAGAAGGCCTCAAGCAGGCACCATGGGACGAAGATTCCCGTGGATCCAGGATCTAGATGTGTAGTGTCCACCCCTTGCTGTGACTGGAGAAGGAAAATGCTTACACTTTGATTCTCCTCCTGGCATTAGCTTCACCTCATCTCTCTCCGATTCCACAAACTTCACTGGGCACCATCAGGCCTCAGGCCTGTGCTGAATGCGTTACATGCACTGTTTCTTTTTTCTTTTTTTCTCACCACTGCTTCCAGCCAGTTGACAATACCTATTTCACAGGACAGGAAACTAAGACTCAGCATTTTTCTGTTCCTCAATCACATTTACTAAACTTAACAAATCATTCCTGAGAACCTCCTGTCTGCCAGACCCTATAATAAGCCTTCTGTAGATGTTATCTTATTAATGCTCAAAATTTCACAGCATGATGAAGTACTGTGATCCTTGGCTTTCAGACAGGGAAGCTGAGGCCCAGAGAACATGTTGACTTCATTCATTCCTCTTGATGAAAGGCTCTGAGCCCCCTGTTAGGAGGTTATACTGTATTTCACGATGATGTGAGGGGGGTAGGTCCCCCCAAAACTCATGATCCAAGTTGGCTACCAATGCAACAGAGTTGCGAGGTGGAGCTGGTGGGAAGCTAGGATCGTGGGGTGGGGCACTCGCCATGGACTAAAGCTTTCTCCTGGCAGTGGGCTGGCTATCTCTCTTGCACATTCACCAGCTGGCCCAAATATCACTTCCTGTCATGATTTGGTGTAGCATGAGACACACCAGATGCAGCTGCTCTGTCTGGGACTTCCCAGTCTCCAGAACCATGCGCTGGAAACAAAAAATCCTTCTTTCAAAATAAATTACCCAACCTCAGGTATCCTATCATAGCAATAAAAAAACAGAGTGAGTTCAGCCAATTATCAACTGATAGTAGGACAGAGGCCTGCACACCTGACCTCTACAACCCTGGGATGAGGTTCATGCTCGGGGCCTTGTCACTGGGCCAGGCTGAACTAGATGGCAGCTAAGACTTCATTCCTGCTTACCTTCCTCCCTCTCCCTACCTTACTTACTTCTCTCACTCTTTCTTCTGAGAAAAAAAATTGCCCAAATCCTTGCTGCAGGCTCTGCTGCTAGGGAGGCTGTCTGAAGGTATCTGGGTGAAACCTTTGGAAGCATCTACTCCAGCTCTTTTTGTACAGCTCCATTCAACCCTGATTTCAAGGCAGGCAGAGTTACTGCTCCTTATCAGATCTTTCCCTGTACTCTCTTGTACTTGTGAACGTATGTACTTCTGTTTTGATTGACTAAAATGTACTCCAGGCCAGGACTGAGTTGTAGTCAACTTTGTGTCTTTCTCCTCAAGTCCTTCCCATGGTGAGCACCCACTGACAAAATCAATAGTAATATTAAGTACAGCTAACAATTATCAAGTGCTTACTGTGTGCTAAGCACAGCCCTAGTGATTTTTCATATGTGAATTCATTCATACCTTGCTATAGTCAATCTGTCTAAGTACGAAATCTTACTATCCTATTTTACGGATTGGGAGACTGAGGCCTGGGAAGAGCCATAGAAAGAAGAATCAGGACCAGAATGCTGCACTCCTGATTCCTCACTGAGGTTCTTGCTCAGAGAAAAGGTAGCATCCCACTACAAGGGCAGATGAGAATTTCTCTAAAATTTCTCAAACACCGCTTCTCATCTCACCCTCTGGGTATAAGAAGACAGCAGTAATGCTTGACAAAAGCATCCTTTCATGGTGTGAATCAGGCAGCAAGGAGGAGGAAAGATTGATTACAGAATGTGGGATCTCAGTTCCAATCAGTGATGTCACTCCAGAGTCCATTGTGTGGGTCTAAGATGGAGAAGGCAGGAGGAGGGAGGCTGTGGCCTCATCCTCTAGCCATGTGTCCCCTCATAGGTATTCATGTGTTTCAGCTGGGGTTTGAGTGCATCCCCAAGGGCTGGAAGTTTGGCCCCCAGCATGGCAATGTTGGAGGTGGATGGAGCTGTTCAGCGGTGGGCCCAGCAAGGAAACTAGAATATTTTAGGAGGTTCTTCCAGAGGGGAAGGAGGGTCTGTATGAGAAAGGGTTGCTATGAAAGAGCAGGATTGGCAGCTTCCTTCTCTCTGGCTTCCACCATAGCATCTGTCCTTCTCACACAGGCTCCTGCCATGATGCCACTCGTATGACCAGGAGGCTCTCACCAGAGCAGATGCCAGGCTCTGGAGCTCCATATCTGAGAGCTAAATAAACTTTTCTTTATAAAATGATCCAGCCTCAGGTGTTTTATTTTAACAATAGCACACAGACACAGACTAGTACACTATTTTTATCTCTGCTAAACACATATCAACCCCTCAGACATAACATCTTTTTGCTCTTTCTATTCAAAATCTCAGCCACATCAATAATATTGAAATCTCAAGGCTGAATGGAAATTTGGGGATCATTGAACCCACCTCAGATTCATGAATGATAGCATTACCTGTCGGTTAACAGATAATTAGCACTTACTATGTAATTCTGTTTATTGCTTTATGTACTTGTCTCGACCATCCTATAGAGTTCTGTCCTCTCCATGGTGCTCTGGGGACTAGATCCCTTCCCTCTGTGACCGTACTGATGCCCTAAGGCCTTACCTCTGTCAATTAGAGCCACCTGGTGAAATGAAAGACATGGAACAGGCACACAAACTTCCTTGACCCATGTCACTTCCTTTCATATTCCATGGTGGGCAATCACTGATGTTGCCAAATCTAGATGCAAATGCCAAAGCAGTTGCTTCTCCAGGAAACCCTATACTGCCAAGTGAAAGACATGAACTTGGGTGACAATTATCCATCTCTGCCAGACTAAGTCCATAATGAAGGGAGAAGGATGGGAGAGGGGGAAGAAGTGGACATTATGAGCTCCTGTGTCCACTTGAATCAAGAATACAAAATGCTTCCCCAAACACTTCAACAGAACTGCACTCATGGCTCACTGGCAAGAATAAGGGTAATAGGCCCTTTCCTGGGTACAAGGAAAAATAGGAAAATAGAAGCTAGGGCTGGGCATGGGGGTGCACGCCCATAATCCCAGCACTTGGGTGGCTAAGGCAGGAGGATCGCCATGAGTTTAAGGTCAGCCTGGGCTACATAAGCAAGGTCAAGGTCAGCCTGCACTATATAGTGAGACCTTGTCTCAAAAAAAAGGAAAGAAAGAAAACAGAGGCTAAGCTTGTCAAGACTGGCTTCCATCCATTGTGTTCCATCAGCTAAGAGTGGACATGATGCCTGTAGAACTAAAACAATTTTTGAGTTTGCAAGGAAGCAGAGGAAGAGATGGATATTGAGGAACCTGCTATGCAAAATTGGTTCCACCAGTGGAATCAAGCACCTGCTGTGTGCCAAGCACTGTCCTAGCCATTAAGACAATGTCTTTTCTACTGTCTAAGGCAATTCTGACTTCTGTTTCCACCACACTGAAACTCCTATATGCAAGGTACCAGGAATCTCAAGGTAGATAAATCCCAGAGATACTTTCCAGGGATCTTCCTAGCTCCAACTGACAAGTCAAGGTCATTTCTCTTCTTTGGAGTAGCCAGGAACAAATTACAAGGCCTCAGGGTCAGATATGGAACTAACATGATCAGATGTGGAGAATGCTGTCCAGCATTCTCATCAGCAGAGGGGGAGATGATGAGCTGGGAAACTTACCCAGCCCTCTGCCCGGCTCCCTAGAATGAATGAGGAAAGGCCTTTCCCAGGGTTTCTGATGATTAAGCCAAGTTCATGTTCAGACTGTATATAAAGTTATTTGGGGCAAATTTCCATGTTAACTGTTCACATCAGAAATGTTCAGTGTCAGTTAAATTTGGTTGGATTATAAGACAACATAGCCAAGATCAAGAACATGTGGGCTGATTTGATTTAACCCAGAGAAGAAACACCTTTTCCCTTCTGCTTAGCTATAACATTATACATATAAAGATACATACACACTTGCTCTCTGCCAGAAATGTCAACTGCTTTTGATCTCTCCCTTTAGATATTAAAGTTTCCCCCCCACACACAACCTTCTGCTTGGCGGCCCTGTAAGGACTTTCAAACCAATAAACAAACCTGGAGCTGCTGAGTGGGTAGAAGCTGTTTGCCTTTTTGTGCTAGTGCCCCGTGGCCCGAAGGTTGTGTTTAATCTGCCTCAAGGTTTTGGTTAACATGGATTTGGAGTTTAAAATAGCATTTCAATAATCTCAGCCCCTTGCTGCTCCCCTCATCAGCCATGGGAGGAGGGAGACAGAGGCCCACAGGTCTGGGAGTTTGTGTGTTTGTTGTTAAGATTCTGAAACAAATGAGCTGTGCTTGGCTGGTGGCCACAGCAAAGAGCTCCCTCCCTCGCTGCCTGGCTTCAGGGAGGGATCTAGCCTGAATGCCAAGACCAGGTCTTGAAAGGCTGCTTGGTAATAGGAGTTATGCAGCACAATGCCAGCTGGAGATTGAGGTTGCCTCCTTTCCTCTCTTCTTCCAAGATTGTAAAGAGAGATCGTGTTCTTTAGAAGAGGGTATAGGGCCAGCCTTTGTTTTACTCTGCCCATATGTTAGTCAGTTTTCCATCACTGTGACAAAATACCTGAGAGGAATCAAATTAGAAGAGAAAAAGTTTGTTTTGACTACTTGTTTCAGAGGTGTCAGTCCAGGGTTGCTTGACCTCATTCCTTTGGGCCTGTGGTGAAGCAGAACATCCTGACTGAAGCACATGGTAGAGCAAAGGCTGCTCACCTTTTGGAGACTGGAACCAGAGGGAAAGATCATCCAAAGCCCATTCAGGTATGATCAATTAGTGAATTAATACACTCATGAGGTTAGAACCATCACGATCCAATGATCTCCCAACAGCCTCACATCTGAACACAGCTGCACTGTGGGCCAATCCTTCCATGCATGAGCTTTTGGGAGACATTTCAGATCCAACCATAACAGCCACTCTGCTGAATAGAAAGTGAAGAGAGGGGTATCATCCATGATCTGAGAGCAAAAACACTGAAGAGCGAGGGTATGTCTATCTCGCTTCATGAAGCTTGTGGTATGTGTGTGTTCTGTCATTGCTGTTCCCATGGAAAAACATTATATGCCACATTCAGTTTTCTCGGTGGGTGTTTGGCTGCTTCTACTTCTAATCTGTCAGGTTCTCCTTCCGTTTTCTGATCTCTTGACCCCGCTGAACAGTTCACAGATAGCCTTGGATGACCTGGTTGCTCCACCCTTCCTTCTTGCTTGAAATTCTCAGAATAACTGTAGAATGTGCTCGAATGCCACATCCAGAGTGTGGAGGATCTTCCTGGGACTGCCCCAACTTTGTTCCTGTCCTTCCTAGGGAAGGTAACATCTTAAATTGGGAAAGAACTTCCCAGGACAGTCCGGACTTTGCTATTATCTTTCCTGGAAACTGTATTCTTGGAAAGCTTTGCCCAGTAAATCATGTTGACCTTGTCATTTGTACCTCAAGGATCCTTCCACTGTGGTCCAGAAGTGAGACTCCATTGTCAAATTTAGGCAGCTATGTTGAGCCTTGGGGAACTGGATCATGATGTGTCCTGGTTTCTTTTGGTCTTTGCTCCCCATTAGTAAATAACCAGCCCACTTTATGTAGCTTGTCTTATGTGGATGTGTCTCATCTCATCCGCAGCAACTGGTAGAACTGCAGTCCAGGGGGTACTAGGTGGAAGCGTAGGCTTCTGCTCCTGGCGGATGGTATAAAGACTCTCTTTGTTCTCCTTCCAGCAGTGAAGACCTTCTTTGGGATTGGTTATTAGTGACACTACTTTGCAACCCTCCCTATACAAGGTCCTGGTCTTCATCATTCTCAGCCCAATCCTTGGAGCTTGGTGCTAAACAGGCTCAATTTAATACAAACTTGGCTGTTTTGAAGAGTCTGCCTATCAAAATATTCTCTCAGTGCATTATTGTACTTAAAAAGATCTCTGACTAACTGTTGCATCCATGGGCTAATTGCCAGCTTGGTGCCAAATAGTTTAGCCATGCTATTAATTAATGTGGGCTAAGCTAGGCTGCACTAATAAACTACCTGTCTGCTCAACAGGACAGAGGGCCTTGAAGGAGACCCTGTAATTTACTGGGCAAAGCTTTCCAAGAATCCAGTTTCCAGGGAAGATAATAGCAAAGCCTGGAGTGTCCTGGGCAGTTCTTTCCCAATTTAAGATGTTACCTTCTCTACGGCCCACCTCCTCAGGGCCTTGTGGGCCTTGAAAAGTCTTGTGCTAGTAAAGCATCTCTCCAGAACATGTAATCTCTGGGCAGTGATCCAGTGGTCCAGGCAGCTTTCCCCATGTCAACACAGGGAATCCATAGTCACTGAAGGGACAACTCTGGTTGCTCAGGTAGCATCTTTACAATGCTCTGGTAGAAGTAATATTCCCCACTTCCCACAGCCCATTGGCCAGATCCTACTTACTGCAAAAGACCTGGAAAATTTGAGGAAATTGAGATGAGATGAGCAGGAAAATCTTTGGCCCTACATTCATTTATTTTTACCCTGAACCCTCATAATTTTTATGAAGACTCATTCAGGGACTTATCCTCCCTCTGCATTGTTCAAGAAATATCACTCCTGGACCAATTGTCCAGGCTGAATTGGCAAATGCAGAACCCTCCAGCAGATGTAGAAGACACATCCTTAGAATGGCAATGGTAGCTGATGCTCATCTAGTATTTTCTGTATGTTGGACACCTGCTTAACCCTCGTACGCACTGCCTCACTTAATCCTCTTGTTAGCCCTGTGAAGAAATCACTACAAGTTTCTTACTTATTGTCAAATAACCTGAAGCCCAGAAAAGTTAACTGATTAGCCCAAGACTCTCCTCAGCACCTTGGTATACACAGAGGATGCCTGAGCCGTGCACACGTCAGCTCAAGGGATGCATTGTGCATCCAGAGAAGACGATCTTCAGTTGCTAATGCCACAGCTGATAGAGGCTAGCCTCTTCAGTCTCCAGAACACTGATCAACTTGAGGGCCCTGCCCTTCAGGCAGGCTGGAGCCCCACTGGACACTCTTCCCAGTGAGCCAAGCATGTCCAGGGTTGGTGTCCGACATACGGGCTCCTCTAATCCTGCCCAGTGCCCAGAGGATTAGGCTGAGGGTGTATTACCACTTGTAGACCTAGGCAAGCAGTCCTGAAGGCTAAGAAAGAGAGGTAGGAAAGTCCCAAGACTTGTCTCACAAACAGAGACACAGAAAGTGAGGGCAGAGCCACCTTCTCAGGACTGCACCATTGCCGCCTCCCCCCTGTGGCTTTGCAGGAGGTGTCTTTGCTTTCCATTGGCCCAAAGAAAGGAGGTTGTGAGCACATGCCTCATAGGCACAAGATCATGGCTTGGAGGCAGTCTGTGCTCAAGTCCTGTCCCAAGCTCCAGGAACTGGATTTCCATACACAAGGGATCTGTTTGGGTAAAGCAACCAACTCCTTCCCTCACTCAGCCAGCTGTGGAGTGGCTCATGATAACCACTGTGTCCAGCCTAGAAAATGGAATGTGTCATGTGTGGTTCTTCCCCTTGAGGAACCACTACACTCCCACAGATGGTGACAGACAAGCCATCTTAAAAGAGGAGGGACCTTCTCCAACAAAACAAGAGGCAAAATATGAGAGACACAGGGGTGGCAATAACTCCCTGTAGGTCTCAGTGACAGGTGATATGGGTGAAGATGAAGTGAGGTGTAGATCTTTACCTCATTTGGACTGAGGGTGCAAAGAGAGAGGAAATGCATGATGTGTCTGGACCTTGATAATTTACCCAACACAGCAATAACATTAGCACAGGCTGTGGCAAAGATATGACAATGGCTAGAGGGAGATTCTGCACTGGGGTGGGCTTGGGGGAATCTCACAGCATGCTGCTGGACCTAAACTCCCTGAAAGTTGAGCACGTGGAGATGGAGGTTCATCCTGGGCAGAGGCCCAAGACCAAGGAGACAGGGCCTACATGTTGAAGAAAAAGAGATCCCAGGTAGAAGGTATGAATTGCTATTATTGTGTAAAAACATGATCACAAATGTAGCAGATTAAAGTAACACTCATTTATTAGTCCACAGGTCTGAAATTCACAAGTCTGGGCCTGCTATGACTACGTTCTTTCCTCAGAGTTTCACTGGCTGAAATCAAAGTGCTACTTGGGACTAGAGACCTCAGCCCAGCCCATCTCAAGGTCCTCTCCTGACTCTCTCATTGTTGGCAAAATTCAATTGTGTGTGGCCATGGGATTGGGGCTCTCAATTTTCTGCCAGGTATCAGCCAGCATCTTTCCATCAGTAGTTTAAGGTATGGACATTTGCCTTCTCCATTGCCAGTGGGTCTCTCTGACTTCCCCTTCTGTATCCAGTGAGAGCAAACTCTCTGCTTTAAAGTACTCCTGCCATCAGGTAGACCCACCCAGAGAAGCACCTGATTTGGGACGTCAATTCTATTTGCAAAATCCCTTCACAGCAACACCCAGATTAGTGCTTGGCTGAGTAACCAGAAACGTGAAATCTTGGAGGGTCACCTTAATTTCTCCAAACTCAGGAGAACAGAGGGCCCCCAAGAAGCTGGTGCAGTGGTGACAGAATGGAAATGAGAAATAGAGTCACAGGACAGAGAGGAAGCAGGCTCAGCCCAAAGAGGCCTTGAGTGCTGATATGGCCTGGCCTTCCCCTTTAGCTTGTGAGCTAGCCTGAGACAAGTGGTGTTCCCAGGGCCTGGCCTTGGTGGACTGCATGGAAGGGACTTTTGGCCGGTGGGAGCTACTGAGCCTGATTATCTATGCCGAATGCTGAGTCTCCTTGAGGCATCTGAGTCCCATTGGGATAGGAAGAGGTGAGGTGGATATCTGCAGGAAGAGACTGGACCACCACGTACCCCATGTAGTGCTGCTGCACCCTGCAGAGGCAGGAAGGCCCCACCCATGTTTGTGCTGGCCTGCCATTTCCCTGCTGAGCCCCTCCTGTTTTGTTTGAGAGACTAGGGAAAATGCAGCAGGGAGGTACCACTAGTCCCAACTGCAGGGCTGGCCCTAGTTAGAAACAAGTCCCCAAAGCTTAGAAGAGTCAGTACCCATAAGTCGGGCATCTCCATCTTTTATAGAGCTGATGACAGATGTAGGACAATTTGAGCCGGGCTGTCCTGTGTGTTCATTCAGGTCTACCACGCCCCTCCCATCCCGTGGCCTTGTCTCTCTCTCTCTCTCTCCCTCCTTCCACAAACTGGGGAGCTCAAGTTTTTCCTATCCAGAAAAGAAGGCACCAAGTCTCTAGAAACTTTATGTTTTAGGAAAGGGGCAATGGTTAACTCCAAAGCCTGGGTAATAGTTAAGTCAAAGTAGTAGCTGCCAAGCTGAAATATTAGTCGAAGGCAAAGAGGGCAGGAGAGAACTTCCAAGGAGGCGGCCCACAGTACAGTGCACGTGTCTGGGGCTCGCTTGGCCTCCTCCTAAACTCAGGCTTCACCTGATTCATTCTCTGTGTTTCTGGAATCTACTGTGTTTTCCCATATCAGCCCCCAATTCTGACATGCTGTCTGGAAATATATGGATATGACAAGGAGAGAAGCCTGTGGTTGTCAGCAGCGTGAATTGCCACCTTGTCTGAAGTCAACCGTGGACTCCCTGAAAGATGTAGGCCAGAGACATTTGTTCCAAAGCGAGGCCTGGACGCAGTCTGGAAAGGAAGCCCCACCAGCCCTCACCGCTGAGAGAGCCCTGTAGGGGATCGTGCAGGCTGAAGCTGCGGCACCCAGGTGGAAGGGAGCTGGTAAATTCCCCTGAGCGTTACAGACAGATGCCTGGCAAAGCCCGTGGATTACCCACCTGGCAGGCACAACCTCTAATTAAGTTTCACTATTTACCTCTGGGAGGGAAAGGGGCTTCCCGGGCTCTGCGGGTTTCAGTTTTCATCTCCACCAAACCTGGGAGCTTCTCTGGCTCCATGAAAAGGGTGGGTAAGTCTTTGGGGTTGAGAAGAGCGGGGACTGTGGAAGGCCATGCTCACTCTGCTGCTGCTCCGGGCAAACAGCAAGGCAGAGGTGAGGGTAAGAAAAGGAAGCAGCTTAGTCAGAGGTGATTAGCTCCTTCTAACCACAAGGTCTTGCTCTCTCCAAAGATCATGTTCCTTCTTTGTATAGTGGGGGAGATAATCAAATTTACCAGGTTGTTGGAAGGATACATAGGGAGTGTGGCCATGTGGGAGGGCCTAGATGCTCACCAGAGGTCCCTTCTGTTCTTTCTCATGATCTACATGATTTTTCTTTATTGGACAGTAAAATGTTCAGACAAAATCATATATTTCTGGCCTCCCTGTCTTCAGTGTGACAGATGAGATCTCATTGGGAATTTTGATGGTAGTAGTGGAGTTTCTAGGAATTACCAGAGACTACCTCAACTGAGAGATGAGATTTTTCCTCTCCACTTCCTCTTTCTTCATGCCCGGTGCCTGAACATGATGAGCAGAGCTGCAGAAACTATTTCAGAACATGAAGCAACACTGGGAATAGATTTAAGACTGAAGATGGTGGAATGAAAAATGGGGATACTACACTGGCCCTGGACTGTCTATTGCCGGGTTGTTTTCTTTCTTGAGGGATAGAGATTAACCTCTATTTTTGTTTAGGTCATTGGTTCTCAGGCTTTACCATGGATTAATATCACCTGAGAAGCTTGTAAAGCACACATTGTTGAGCTCCATCCTCAGGTTTTCTTATTCAGTAGGCTTGGGGATGGGGCTTGGTGGTCTGAGAATTTTATTACTAATAAGTTCTCAGATGAGGATGTGCTTTCTCGTCTGGGTAGCACACTTTGAGAACCACTGTATCGAGCCACCATCAGTCAGATTTCTAGTTTATGAAGCAGAACTCAGTGCTAGCTTACACAGCAGGGTAAAGACCTTGTGCTCTATCAGCGTGTCTTTCATTTGGTACAGGAGTGAGGTGGTAGTGATGAGTCCAGCTAAGGCAGGACAGAAAAACTAAAGATAGAAAGGAAACAAGAAAAATTGAAGTTTTAAAAATTGTACCTTTAAAAAAAGGACTGTAGCTTCAAGACAGAAATGTCACTCGATTCCAGTTTAATTGTTTTTTAATCTTCTCCAAAGACACAATAAACCTGGACAATTCCCTTTTAACTGCAAACTGACCTCTTCACCTGTAAATAGAACATCTCTTTTTACCTGTAAATTATGCTTCCTACCACAGACTGTATCTCAGCTTCAAACACATGTAAATGTTTCACATTCCACTACAGCTGACCGATGGGTAACCTCACAGACACTAGGGATGCACATTCTAGATCTCCCGTTTGGAGACACTTTCAAGCCCCATACATATACTGTGCTCCCAATCATAATTTTCTCTAAGAGCTGATGCTCTATTTCTTTGAGTGTGTACTTTTAAATTTCTGCCTAATAAATCTCTTTATGCCTCTCGTGACACATCCTAAACATTCTTTTCCCACAACTGGAATCCATAAACTTGCAACGTAATTCTATTAGTAGGTTGGGTCTAGGTCAGTAGTGGCAAATCTGTGGCATTTGTGTCACAGCAGACACACAGAGCCCTCTCTGTTGGCATGTGAACCAACTCACCCCAGCATCGCCCCAGCAGGTGAGCATTAGATAACTGCATGTAGGGGCCATGCCCATGCCCAGAAAGGAGTAATAGCACCAGATGATGATGTTATGAGCATTTTAGATACTCAGTCTCTAACAGATTCCTTGCTGGTGCAGAAATGGCCCAGCATCACAGCAGACAGGAGGGAGACAGCAAAAAATGAGAAGCAGCACCAAGAATATGAGACGCTGTTTCCCAAGGGGCCCGTTTGGGTCAGGTGAACTGGAACTGTGCTCCAGCACACAGACATGTGGAACAGAAGCAGGTGATGGGACCGCCATTCTATTCAAAGGGTTCAGGGCAAAGCTCAGCAACAGAACAATCCCAGGTGGCTTCACTGTCAACAACCCAGAGTGGAATGAGGGAAGAGCCATCCAGGCACACTAGCCTGCTAACGGTTGTAAAGCAGACCACCCACTTCACTCTTGTGGCTGCGAAAAGCCTGTCTTAGCCCAAAATGCAAAGGACTGGAAGTGTCCACCTGAACTACAAGCAGCAGTGTGGCCTCGGCCTAGCACCATAAGCAGACAAGCAGCCTTGACATATGGAGGGGCAAGGGCACTACCCACACCCTCCAGCCAATATGTTAGAGGATTTAGTGGTATAGAACAAAGGAAGCTGTTCAAGGTCCAGAAGGATCCAACTGTACAAAGATCTGGGAACGACTCCAGCTTTCCCTACCTGAAGGGACCACAGCAAATGAGAGAGCACCATAGAGACCATCACAGGAAGGAGAAATGGACATCTACGAAGTTTTCAGCTAAAGACCAGTCCCAGCCCCCACATCCAGAGGCCACAACCAGCCCCATACACAGCAAAAATCCAACAGTACTGCAAACTTGGTACTCTTACACAGCACATTTCTGGGTTCTGACATGGATACTACCACAGAACTGTGGACACCAGAGGTATTTTATTATTTTTTTCTTTTTCTTTGATTGGTTTTCCTTTTTCTGTCTGGTTTTGGGTTTCTTGTTTTGTTTTGTGTTTTTACTATTTAGGTTTCTTACCTTTATTTTTGTTTTGTTCTATTCATCTTGTTTCTCTATTCTCTGAACTATCTCTCTAGATTTTATATTTTCATTGTTCTCTTTCTGGTTCACTTCAGTATTCTTTTTCTTCTGCACTCTTCTCCCATTTCTAAAACCTTGAGAGATCAATCTTGGCCCTGCAGCTTTGCTTCTACTATATTTCTCCTCATTCATCTCTCCATCTTGTCCCCTATTCCTTTTAAATCTCCCACACAATGTAACATCATTCTACTAAGGGGAAATTCATTGCATACAAGTTTCCTGGTATATGCTGGATTTTGTTAAATAACTGTACTGTTTGCTTCTGTGGTTAAAGGTACCAAATCAATAGATGGCACAATTTGTCAGTTGTTAGGCTAAGCTTGATGCTATTGTTATTGCTAATTGTACTACTTTAGCCAGCATATCATACATGCTGTAATCAGTATTTCTGACTGATATGACAACACTATGGCTGTCTGGGCTGATAACCACCACCATAGTTCAATACCAAAGGACTGATGGTGAGACAAATAGATAGCAACTTCTTATCCTTAATATTAGGAAGGTAGGTTCTTAGGATAGACCCAAAGACCAAAAACCACTTATCTCTAGAAGACATCTCTGATTATCAATTTTTTGGAGGGGCACTGGGAATCGAACTTAGGACCTTGTGCTTGCCAGGCAAGCACTTGTGCTATTGAGCTATACCCCTCACTCTAGAAGACATCTCTGAGGAATACACATTTTCTATGGAAATCTCAATACTAGTGATAAAATTTCTACCATAGGAAATCTACAAGCATCAACACAGAAAATAAAATAAAATAAAGAATAGGAAATGACAAGACACAGAAGCAAAATGCAACCCCAGACTTCCAGCCCAGCCAGGACAAGCCCAGAGCACAATGAATGTCTTGGTTACTTTTTTTCATTGCTGAGACAAAATACCTGACACAGAAAATTAAGGAAGGAAAGGTTTATTTATCTCATAGTTTGTGGAGGTTTCAGACCATATTTGGCTGGCTCCAAGGTAGAGTGGCACATGGCAGAGGACAGCAGTTCATGGTAGCAGAAAACAGTAAAAGCAACAAGAGCAAAAGGGAAGACTGGCAAGAGCAAGCCTCTTTCCCTCCCTTGTATTGTACACAGGCTCCCCACCCCAAGGTGCATCTAGCACTAACACCCATAATCCCAGCATTGGACCATGAATCAACAAAAATTCTAGAAGCCTGACCCATGACTACATGAGGCTTTGGGGAGACAGGTAGGTAGAAACCATAACAATGAGACAGAGGAAATTGTAAGCCACCTACTAGAATTTGCTGAAATGATAGCAGCATGTTCTGGTTGACACATTGTGTCAACTTGGGGAGTCTAGAGGTTTGGCTGAGTGACTCAGGAGGAAGCTAGGGTGCTTACGTGGTGTACATCCTGAGCCTGTGGAAGAGGAGGGCATGGAGATTGTGTGAGAGGTACATGCCCCCTGGGTGGGGGTAGCCTGTTTACAATATAAGGGAAGGAAAGAGACTGCTTGCAGTCATTCTCTCCTTTTGCTCTTGTAGTTTTGCTGTGTGCTGCTGCCATGAACAGTTTGCCCTCTGCCATGTGTCACTCTGCCTCTGAACCAGCCAAGTATGGGCTGAGACTTCCATAAACTGTAAGCTAAATAAATCTGTCCTTCCTACATTTTGGGTGTTGGCTATTTTGTCTCAGCCATGAGAAAAAAGCAAGCAAGAAACAGCAAAAGTGTAAAAAAGAAAGCTATAGAAACATAAGACTGATTGTAGTCAATGAGAAAGAAGATAGCACAAATGCCATAAAAATCTACTTCACAGAGGTAATGAAAAAAAACTTCCCAAACATGGGTAAAGAATTTAACATACAGTAAGTGAGGCATATAGAACGCCAAATAGCCATGACCAAAATCAATCTACATCAAGGCATATAATAATCAAGATTCCAGAAATTCAGCACAACAACAGAATTTTAAAAGCAGTTAAAGAAATAAATCACCTATAAAAGAAAACCTATCAAAATCATAGCAGACTTCACAGCAAAAACCCTCAAGTCAAGGAAAGCTTGGAATGAAGCATTTCAAACCCTAAAAGAAAACAACCTCCAACTCAGACTAATGCAAAACTGTCTGTCAAAATCAATAAATAAATAACATATTTCCATAACAAAGAACAGCTGAAGAAATTCATGACCACCAGACCAGCTCTCCGAAATGCTCTGAAGTACATTTTAGAAAGAGATAATGAAGACCACAATTCCAAGAACACCAATAGAAGTAAGACACCATGCAGGGCAAGTGAATAAACTGAGGGAAAAGACAGGGTACCAACAACAAGAAAATAATGAAAAGTATAAGCCTATACATATCAATTATAACCATCAATGTAAATGGTCTCAATTCACAATCAAAAGAAATAGACTTGTAGAATGGATCAAGAAGTAAGATCCAACAGTATGTTGCATACAAGACACACATTGAACTAAAAAAATTCATACACTGAAACTCAAAGAATGGAAAACAATACTCCATGGGACAGGAACCTGGAAAAAGCAGGGGTAAGGGGCTGGGGATATAGCTCAGTGGAATAAGCGCCTGCCTAGCAAGCGCAGGGTCCTGAGTTCGATCCCCAGTACTGAAAAAAAAAAAAAAAGGAAATCAGAGTTCGATTCCCAGTACAAAAAAAAAAAGCAGGGGTAGCTATTATATTTGCTGACAATGTGAACTTCAAGCAAAGAATGATGAAAAGAAACAAAGAGGGTCGCTATATGCTTGTTAAAGGAAAACTCCAAAAAGAGATAACAATCATAGATATATATGTACCGAATACCAGTTCACCCAACTATATAAAACAAATATTAATAGACATGAAAAATAAATACTAACACAATTTTAATGGGGCACCTTAATGCCGCACTATCACAAATAGATCAACTAGACAAAAAAATCAACAAAGAAATATCAGAACTAAGCCAAACCTGTGAATAAATGGACCCAGTAGATGTTTACAGAGTGTTCCACCCCACAATATTAGAATGCATATGCTTCTCAGTTGGATGTGGGACATTCTCCAAAACAGACCACATACTAGCCCACATGATATACTAGCCCATAGAGCATTTCTTAAGTAAATGCAAAGGAACTGAAATTATCCCATGCATATTATGTGACCACAGTGCAATGAAAATGGAAATCAATGGCAAAAGAAGCCCCCCAAATCACATAAACACATGGAAACTAAATAACAACCTCCCAAACAACCAATGAGTCACAGATAAAATTTAAGAAGAAATTAAATAGTATGTACAATTAAATGATACTGCCAGTGCAACATAGCAGAACTTATGGGACTCAGTGAAAGAGTCCTAAGAGGGAAATTTATACTGAGAATTCTCACATCAGGAAAATGGAATGAGATCAAATAAATAACTTAATGTTAAACCTCAAACTTCTAGAAAAATAAGAATAAACCCAAAGAAAAAGATCAAACCCAAAGTTCATACAAGGGAGGAAACTATGGAGATAAGAGCAGAAATTAATGCAATTGAGACTAAGAAAGCAAGGAATGGAAGAGTTGGTTCTCTGAAAAAGTAAATAAAATTATTAAATCTTTAGCCAATTTTATCAAAAAAAGAGAAAATATACACAACTAGAAATAAAAAGGGTGAAATCACAGTTGATCATGTGAAAATCAAGATGGTCATCAATACCTATTTCAAGAAAGAATACTCTAATAAAGTGGAAAACACAGAAGGTATAGGCAGATTCCTACCTACATATTAATCCCCAAAGTAGAATCAAGAAGATATAAATTGTGTAAATAACTTAATATCAGTCAATGAAATTGAAAACATAAATAAAAACTTACCAACAAAGAAAAGCCCAGGCCATGATAGATTCACTAATGAGTTCTACAAAAAATTTAAAGAAGATCTAATTGATGAAACTCTTTAATGAAATTGAAAGGGAAGTGATATTCCCAAAATCACTCCTGGAAGCAAGTATTACCTTTGTACCAAAACCAGAGAAGGTCTCAACCAAAACAGAAAACTATAGGCCAACATCCCAAATGAAAAGAAATGCAAAAATTCTCAAGAAGATACTGGCAAACAGAATGCAGCAAATCATCAAGAAGATCATACATTATGACCAAGTAGGATTCATCCGAGAGATACAGGGAGTGTTCAACATACACAAATCAATAAATGTAATACACTATATCAACAGAACCAAAGGCGAAATTCCCATGATCATCTCAACAGATGCAAAAAAAGCATTTGACAAAGTCCAACACCCATTCATGATAAAAAAAAAACTACAGAAAATTGGAATAGATGGTCTTTATCTAAATCTGATAAAAGCCATCTATGACAAATCAACAGCCAACATCATACTAAATGGTCAGAAACTGAAAGTTTTTGCTCTAAAATCAGGAACAAGACAAGGATGTCCACCATCACCACTTCAATGCAATATAGTTCTGGAAACATTAGCCAGAGCAATTAGACAAGAACAAGACATAAAAGGAATAAGGATAGGAAATGAATAAATGAAATTATTTGTAGATGACATGATCCTTTACATAGAAGACTCCCAAAACCCCACCAATAGACTTCTAGATTTAATAACCAAACTCAATAGCATAGCTGGATACAAAGTCAGCACTCAAAAATCAATAGCACTCCTGTATACAAATGACAAATGCACAGAGAGAGAAATTAGGGAAACAACACCTTTCACAATAGCATTGCCCACAGTGAAGTACTTAGGAATCAATCTCATAAAAGAAGTAAAAGATCTATACATTGAAAATTACAGTGCTCAGAAAAGGAGAGCAAAGAAAACATTAAAAAATGAAAAGATATCCCTTGCTCCTGGGTAGAAAGAGCCAACATAGTGAAAACGGCCATACTCCAGAATCTGTTATACAGATTTAATGCAACCCAAATTAAAATACCATTAGCATACTTTGCAGAACTAGAGAAAACATTCCTAAAATTCATTTGGAGCCAGAAGAGACCTAAAATAGCAAAAACAATTCTAGGCAACAAATGCAAGGCAGGAAGCACACAATACCTGACTTGAAAATATTCTACAAAGCTACTGTGATAAAAACTGCATGGCACTAGTGAAAAAAGAAAGCCAGACCTGAGGATCAGTGGAACACATTAGAAGATGCAGCAATAATTACAAATATATTTAGCTACCTTATCTTTGACAAAGAGGCCAAACATGTTCACTGGAAGAAAGATAACCTCTTTAATAAATAGTGCTGGAAAAACTGACTTTCTACCTGCCAAAGACTCAAACTAGATCCATGTCTCTCATCATGCACTAAACTATAATTAAAGTGGATCAAGATCTAAATATGAAAACAGAAACACTAAATCTCCTGGAAGAGGGACTAGGGAGAATGTTCTTTTGGAATTTTTTAAAAGATAATAAAAAACAATAAAAATGATACAGAATTTCAAAACAAGATGATAGGAAATTAACAATGGTTATTATATTGCATATTGTTATCTTCAAAGCAGTTGCTCAGATTACCAGCTATAGCCATGGAAGATTGATCAAACAATATAAACACTAACAGTTCCTTTTAATGAACTAATAGAAACTAATAGTATAATTATCTTAACTATTATGTGTGTGTGTGTGTGTGTGTATATATATATATATATATATATATATATATACACATATCTTCAAAGGATAGATGTAGGCAAAGATTTCATGAACAAAACTCCAATAACAAAACTCCAATAACATGGGAAATATTACCAAAATCAACAACTTGGATCTCATCCTATTTAAAAGCTTTTTCACAGCAAAAGAAATCACCAAGAGTGAAAAGACAACCCACCACGGTGGGAAAAAATTTTAGCCAGTTGTCCCTCAGACAAAGGAATTATCTAGAACATATAAAGAATTTTAAAAATTCAGACCCCTCAAATTTAAAGATCAAACCCAAAATGGGCATCTGAGATGAATACACACTTTGAGGAACAAATACAAATAGCAAATAAATATATGACAAAATGTTCATCATAACTGGTCATTTGAGAGATGCAAATTAAAACAATGCTCAGATTCCATCTCATTCTAGAAAGAATGGCTATCACAAAGAAAGCAACCAATAACAAATGCTGGTGAGGCTGTGGAGAAAAGGGATCCCTTTCCACTGTTGGTGGGGGTGTAGGCTGGGGCAACCCCTGTGTAAAGCAGTGTGGAGATTCCTTAAAAAACTAAGATTAGAGGCCACATTTGACACAGCTATTGTGGGTGTCTTCCTGGAAGAATTAAAAACATCATACCACAGAAATATGTGCACACTCGTGTTTACAGAAGCATAGTTTGTAATAACTAAATCTTGGAAACAGCCCAAATACCCATCAACCAAGGAATGGATAAAATAGTTTTTTTTTTAATACACTGAAATACTACTCAGCCATAAAGAAGGATAAACTGGAGACATTTCTAGGTAAACAGATGCACCACCTTGAGACCATACTCTTAAACTAAATAAATAGACACACACATAAACATCACATTGTCTCCCTGGTATAAGAAACAGAAACAATAAATAAGGACCAAAATATATAATAGATACCGTGAAATAGGAAGAAATTGTTCAAAAGAAAAGAGGAACTAGGGAGGGAGGAGGGGAAAAGGAAAGAAGGGAACAGAAAAAAATAAAAGAAGGATAAAATGAAAACCAAGCTTTGTAAATAAGGAAGGTAAGAGGGGTTGAAGGGAGGGTAGTGGTTGTCCAAAAAGAACAATCAAGATATATCATCTACAGGTACAAATTCCCTACTTTGAGTATGATCATCATGTATATCTAAATTGTACCAATAAGCTTAATAAAAAAAAGATTCCTCATCACTGATGTAGGTCCTTTATTTCAGTGGAATCTCCGCAAATCCTGTTTAGTGACACTGCTGTTCAGCCTCCTGAGACTCAGCCACAGAGGTAAATCTGTGAATGGTTTGCATTCTGACATAGCCTGCAGGACAGGTAACCTGACAGCAGGAAAACATATCCTAGAACATCCATCTTGAAGACATCCCCAAGGCCCCATACACACACCCAGTTTCAGCTCATAATGTGTCTTACTTATCTCTGAACACCCGCAATCCACTCTTGAGGGCATCCTGAAACCTCTGCCCAGTAAACTCTTCTTGCGCCTCTTACTGATATGTCTTATTCACTGTTGTTGTTTTGTTAGTTTTCTTCTTTTATCTTTAAAGTTAAAAAAGAACAAACTCTTTTTCCATGACAGGAGTCAGAGAACCTGCAAACTTATTCTTCAAAAGGGTTGGATAAGTTTGTTCTTTCAGCCTTGGGGACCTCCCAGGCCCAATCCAGTGACATTTGCTCAGCCAGCCAGCCAGGAGGGTAAATTAAAAAGGCATCGGTACGCCAACTTTCTTCAGCCCAGTCAAAAGCACTTTATTATTTGCTCTGCCTTCTCCCCTCTTCCTGTCCCACCCCTTGCCCCCGAAGCATAGCTTATCTTTTCTCTTCTTTTTCTCTCTCCTTGTCTCCAAATTTTTGCACACAGCTTTCCTTTTCAGCGCATAGAGACTGCCAAAGTCCCTAGAAAATGAGTGTTTACACATAAAGGCACAAAGAACAGAGACACTCGCTCCCACTACTCGCAGATGCAAAGATGTGCTGAGAGGTAGTCTCTGTGATGTGCGGTGGCCTTATTAGGTACTTCCTCGGGTAGGTACTTCCTCAGGTCAGCATTCCTTATGCTTGGGTAAGACGGAAATGAAATGAGCTCACCAGGGAGACACACATGATAACTTGATCAAAGTTTCTCATGCAACTAGCATAGAAAAGCCAGCTATAAGACATTGTGAGGGTGGCCTTTGGGGTGATACCTGAAGGAAGAAATCTCCTTAAATTATGTACATTTTGGAGTCCCAAACACTTTGGACCTCTCTCTCTCTCTCTCTCCCCACCTTTCTCCCCACAAGCTCAGTCTGCCTGATACCATGGCTCCCATCTGGGGTGGCTGGGAGCATATCCTAAGATATGCAGATTCAAGTAATAACTGACGTTATCCTCGATACCTGGTGATGTCTATCGACTCAAATTAAGAGAAAGCCCGCTGTTCTTTTCTTCCTCCTCTGGCCCTAAAAATGCCCCAATTCTCTTCTTGCTCCTTTTCTCCCACTCAGACTTGCATATACCAGACTCAAATCCTTTGGTTTTTCTGTTGTGAGTTTATTAAGGATTAAGAGAACTGAGGAACTCAGGAACTTTTCTCATGGCTCCGAGGACAGTTCCTGGTGTGTCTCACTGTGTAGGAGGGAGGAGAGAAGGGCAAGGTCTCTGTGCCGGTCAGAAAGCCCACAGGCCGGAGAGAGGAGCACGGCTTTAGCCCTTCCCAGCTGTCTGCTGACATCCCTGGGTCCTGATGCTGCCAGCTGAGCCCCGGCCATAGGTATTTGTTCCTCTGGAGCCTCTCAGGATCACTTCTCTAATGCTAGCTTGCTTTCTCTCTGCATCTTACCTGGTTCAGACAGCCTTATGATAATTCTCCTGCAAGTTTATATCCCTATTTAAATTTCTGGGTGATCTGCAGTTGCTAAGTGATAACTCTGTACCTTGCAAACCCTCTAGGAGTTCCGTGTGTGTGTGTGTGAGGTTCCTAAATAGAAAGCCCTTTGAGGTAAACTGTTTAGTAAAATGCAGCTCTTGTGTATAACTTCTTTGCCTGCTTTCCTGGTCTGTTGATAAAGGTTGGAATAGTTATGGGCCAAGAACGAGGAGACTTATGCTGGACATGAGCAACAGATTTATGCATGACTATCAGGGACACCTGGACTAGTCAATGACAGAAAACAGGGCGGAGCTAATGGTAGGTAGTTCTAATTCTGGGTCAACAGAGCAGAGCTTCCCCCTGCACAGCAGTTCTGATCCTGTAAAGGGAGACAGGCAGACTACACACATGGCTTGGAGCTGACACTAGCCAGTCTACACATGCAGCTACCTCAGCTTAGAAGATGATTCTCAAGCATGACCCAGTTTGGATGCATTGTGCACCTGATCTGACCCAGTTGTAGTTGTGTGTGGTGGGAGACAAGTTTGGTGGGTGACCTGGTTAGGGGTGTGACCCTGGTTTACATATGGCATAAATCTGGGATGAGGCAGCCTGATCTTAGGGACATAAATAAGACTGTTTCCTTCCCTTCCCTCCCCTCCCCTCCTCTCCCTTCCCTTCCCTTCCTTTTCCTTTTCCCTTTTCTTTCTTTCTCTCCTTGTGTCTTTCCAAAAGTACACAGGGAAACCTTAAATATATACAGTACACTGTATATGATTATGGGTATCTCACTGTCCCTAAAGCATCAATTTTCAGTTATATTTTATGAACTTGGAACCAATTTAAGATAGAAGATTTGAAAAGGTTGATTTTTCTCCAAATATAATTCAGAGTAAAGATTTGAAAAGGTTGATTTTTCTCCAAATGTAAGTCAGAGCAAAGAGGCCTCAAGGTAGGTTTTATAATAAGGAGGAAAAATAAACTAAGATCCTAAGAATTTGTAGTTTAATTTAGAAGTTTTCCTTGGTTGAAGATGAAAAATACATAATTTAAGGATGTTAACTGCGCTGTATTTTTGTTCTCATGAGTCATCTAAAATGCTTATTAGATGAATAAATAAGTAAATATAAATAAGATTACTACTTATAAATGTTTATAGCAATTTCTACGTCATCAGTTGCTAAATGAAAATTCAATTTTTATCAGCTTTTGAAAACTTATCAAAGTAAATTTTGATCTATTAAATGTGTTTTCATAAATTAGTAATATATAAAGATTTAATAAAGATTTAAGATTTCTTAGTTGACTAAGAGTTAAGTTTCTAATATTTAATTTTATATTACAATGTTAAAAGAAGTTTCTCTTAAATTGGATCCTTTGAGCCTGAAGAACTACTGGAAAAAACTACCCTCTGTGGCTAAAATAAAGCAGCTGAATGACTCCATTTACTTTAATTTTTTTCACTGATAAAGGATTTCTCCAGGTTTTCCCAGAGTCTTACTAAATTATCATAATAGATAATTAAGTTGGCTATAATTAGAAGGTTAAATTTTCTATAGCTAAAAGCATAAGATTCTCTTAATTAAATGTTATTGGTTTGACTTATAAAAACTACATTAAAAATAAAGGTCTTGTATTTTACAAATGTAATTTTTTATATTTTCCATTGTTATGCTTCTGGTTATTTAAAAAGAGTATTAAGAGTTAAAGATTATTTAAATGTTGGCTTGTAAAATGTTTTCATTAGTCAGATAATGATTGGTTGCATGAACGACACATTAGTTTGTAGCACAACCAGTATAAATCTGATGTTAGAGATGTATATTTATCCATAGACAAAATAAGCTATAAAACCAAACTTTAAAGTTAAGCTTAATACATGCAAAATAACAATAAATGCTCTCTTGTGTACAGTATACACTACATTTAGGTCTTAGATATATATAAAACAATCAAAATTCTTGGCATCTCTTTAAATTGGTCCTGCCATTTTAAGACTTGACTTACTTCTATTGGTTTTGATTAAATGAACATTTAATTATTATGTAAATGAGAAAAAAGATAAAAGTGAAAAAATGATTTTTTATAAATGAGATACACATATATTGGGTAATAAGTTTATTTATGGCCATTAATGTGGTTTCCTAAATTTGTAAGAGCTCTAAATATGTCCATTAATTCTTATTGCAGTTGCATCATGTAAACCTGTTAAATCTAAATTTTGCCTGAGAAGTAAATACTAAACGTATGCAATTAATATATATATAATGATTTCTATGTAACTGTGATGCTAATTATTGCTAACCTTATAGTACATTAAACACATCTGTGTTTCCAAAGTATATAGTCCTTCTAGGATGCAAAACTTAAAAAACAATTATCATACTGATGACCTAAAGTAGTTCTTCATGCTCAGACTAAAGTTGTTTATGATGATTTCAGTTTTCATGTTTATGTTTATGCAATCATTATATAATTGTGTTATGACAGCTAAGTGTGCCAAAACAATATGCAGTTCAGATAATGTCACTCTAAAGACTAAAAACTGGAGAATAGTTATTTATAAAGTATATCAGTAAACAAGTATGTTCTACTTGGCTACTATATTTTTTAAAAAGGAAAAAATAGCAAATTTTGATGAGTTTATGTCATTTAATATTTTGTAATTGGATAAAAGTAACTGATTAAAAATTACTTTGTACTACAGTGGTAATTTAAATATGTTTTAAAGATAATAACAAAAGCCTATAGTTCTAGTACAATAATCTCATCATAATTATTATGCTAAAATGCCATTTACTCTTGGTTTTAAATATTCCCTGTAAAACTTTATAACTGTTATCTGTTAATATTCTGCAAGAATTTAACTTCTAAAATAACCATGATTGGTTTTAAAAATAGTAGTTCTCTGGCCATACTTTATATTTCAAAGTGCTCAAAATCCAGATAAGATTATGATAGTTAAACTTACTGCTCCTACTTCATTCTGGTATAACTGGCCTTTTGGATGTTCAACAACTGAAGCTTAGAGACCAAAGCTAAGAAAGGTAATTGGGCTAAGAAGACATCCAATTTTGGGCCCTTTCCCTTCAAGATCAGCCAGGATCCAGTGTGAACAGAACCCCTCTGAAGAATCCTACAATTCTGGTGAATCACTCAACCTCCCACAAAAGGAGATTATTGTATCCCAGAGGACAGGAGTTAACCAGTATACAATGTGTTCAATGGCGCTTCATTAAAGAAAGCAATGTTCCCATGCTACCAAGAGAAATCATGGTGAAGCAAAGACCATGACCCATTCTGGCAGATGGCACAACAGGTAAAGAAAAAACTAGAAGAGAAAAGGGGCTCTGTCCATGATCCCAAAAGTAATATCTGAGGAGATTAAACTAATCTTAGGGAATATGTATAAAGAGAGATTGCTTTTGATTAACACAAGCCTCACTTTAACTTGGTCATAAACACCTCCACCAGGAAAGTATAACTGAAATCATAGAGAGTAAAATAGTAATATTAAATTAAAAGCTAGGCTAGACTAAAAAAGGAGACTCGAAGTACTGCACCAGTCCTTGCTGGCAGTCTCCAGCTACACCTTATAGCCATAGCAAATTTTGAGTACCAGTCTCCCTAGCTGTTATGGCTTGTGGCCCCCTCAACCCTCATGCACTTTTGGGTGAGGCTTTTTTGGGGACAGCTGAGTCTAGAGTGTGTGACTGATTCATAGTTCCATGCTGGGAGTAAGGGTGCTGGGATTAAGGGTTCACTGATTAGATTGGCACCGACCTAATCCCAGCAGTCCAGGTAAACTAAAAGGGGCAGAAGGAGGCTTGTTTCTCCCTTTTTTGCTCCTGTTGCTTCTGCTGTTACATTAATTACTTTTCACTTGTTGCTGAGACAAAATAGCTGAATCCCAAAATGAAGGAAGGAAAGGTTTATTTAGCTTACAGTTTGTGGAGGTTTCAGTTCATAATCAGCTGGCTCCAAGGCAGGGTGACATGGCAAAGAAGCACCCGTTCATGGCAGGTGGAAGACACCAAATGCAGCAAGACCAAAAGGGAAGGGGAGAGAGAACAAGCCTCTTTCCCTCCCTTGTATTGTGTGCAGACTACCTGCCCCAGCGTGGGTGCAGCACTCATACCTATAATCCCAGCATTGGACCATGAATCAGTCACAAACTAGAAGCCTGCCCCATACTACATCAGGCTTTGGGGGGACATCTAGACACAAACCAGAACAGCTGTCTTCTGCCGCCATGAATGGTTGACTCCTCTGCCATGTGCCACCCTGCCTTGGAACCAGTTTATATGGTCTCAAATCTATACAAACTGTGAGCTAAGTAAACTTTTTCCCCTTTAACCTTGGGTGGTGAGTACTTCACCTCAGCAACAAGAAAAGCTATGTCAAACTAATTAGCTATGCCAAATATGTGTCCTTCAGCTTTACTCAGTCTATTGCCATTATATTATTTGAGTGTATTTTCAAGTATCCCTCAGGTAAATACTTTCTTGTTTGTTATAATTAAAACAAGAGGATGTTATGTTTCTTATTGACAAAACAAGGAGGAGTCTGTGGGCTCTTAAATGCCACCTGTTATATTTTGGTGAGTACCTCAAAACAAATACAGACTAATGTTAAAAATAAAAGACTTATTTTTAGGCTTCTACAATGTTTTGAAGCCACTATTCATCAATATTCCTGTTAATTTGTAGTCCTGGCACGTCTAACCAGGTTATAAAGTAAAGCTTAAGCATTAATTACTGACTAATATCTTTGTCCTATTTACCATACTATCACAAGATGATCTTTCATCAAACAACAACAGCCACCCTCCTTTGTCTCCTATAGATCAGCCAGGCATTACATAGCATTTCTTGCATGTCCAAGGGTCCCAAATTTAACCAGTGTACTGTGCAATGAAAAGACTTTCAAAGCAGGGCCTTGCGTAGAACACGTCCTGAGCTGAGTGCTCTGCATGTATCTTCTCATCTAATCCTCTAGACCCACTTTGTAGAGGAAGAAACTGAGCCTGACAATGGATAAGAACTTGCTCATAGTCACAAAACACTAGCCAGTCATGGAGCCTGGACCTGATTGTAGATCTGTCCATAAATGCCTCATTACAAATGGTGATTTCAGGCTGGAATCACCCTTGCTCTGTTAAGAGCTATGCTCAAGGGCATTCTCCAACTTAGGGAAGCAAGAGTGCTTTGGGGCAGCGTTTGGAGAGACTGGGGTGAGAACTAGGTGCACAAAGCCTGCCCCTTTAGGTTCATCGACATGGCTGACCCCCAGAGTCTGGAGAAGCTAAGTGGAGGCAACCTCTCCTGTTAGCAGGAGGACTAGAATGGCAAACTGGAAGCCGTGCATCTCCCGAGGGGAGGAGTCGGCGGCCTGGCATTGCCAGCTGTTCCAGTAAAATATGAAATTGTGAAATTCTAGCTAATCTCTGCATTAAACCATGACCTTATAACTGTTGCACAAGCTTGCTCGATTTATGCCATGTAACCTGGACATTCTGATAGTGCTAAATGAGCTCTAGGATTGCAGCTGAGAAGAGTGTCCCTGGGGACAGTAGGGCTGTGGATGTGAGGCCATTCGTGGGCACCAAGTACTGCTTAATGGTAAGAGGATGAAGTGAAGAGACAAGGAACTACACTGTCTAAATTATGGCTTCTGCGGTATAGTGGCAGCTGTGTCCTCCCAGGAGATACTTCTACGTGGGAGGCAGGCTCAGGACATGAGCTATCACTTGCTGGAAAAGGAAGCTGTGGATATGAGCCTCAGAGAGGGCACTATTGGGAGGACTGGAGAGGTGTGTGATATTCCTGCCCTAGTGGAACCAGCTGCTTTCTACAGCCAGTGTCCTGGGTTCAAATCCTGATTCAGCCGTTTACCAGCCAGTAACTTCTTTCTGCTAAGCAACAATTCTGGATTTAGATCTGGCTCTTTTCTTCATTGGATGTGGGGTTTGGAGAAAATTACTTCATCCTTCTCTGACCTCAGTTTCCTCATCTGTAAAACAGGACTGGTAATAGTATTTCACTTATAGGACTATATTTTCCCCTGTTATAACAAGTTGCTGCAAACTAAGTGCCTTAAGTATTCTTCACAGTTATAGAGAGCAGAAGTTTAAAATCAAAGTGTGGGCACAGCCATGCTCCCCTGGAGGCTCTAAGGGATGAGCTCTCCTGGCCTCTTACACTCCTGATGGTCCAGGGGCTCCTGGTTTAGCTACGCTACTCCAACCTCTGCTTTCACCCTCCCATACTTATCTTTCTGCTCAGAGTCTGTTCTCCTCCTTCCTATAGGGAGACTTGTCATTGAATCTAGGACCCTCTTGGGCATTAGGCATTAGAACTAAAATATCTCCGAAATGTCTCATGTGCTCAGGAGTGGGACTCTTGGGAGGTGAGTGCGTTACGGGGGCACTGCGCTGATGAGTTCACACTGACCGTGCTGTTAGGGGCCTGGCTGGATGTGGGTGTCTAGGTGCGATCTGGAAGGGTGGATTTTTGTCCACGGAGTCTCCTCTCTCTCTCTGCTTCCTGGCTGCCATGGGTTAGGCTGCCTTCCTCTGCCATGCTCCTCTACCACGTTGTTTCTGTGCCGGATCTAACTAACCATGGACTGAGCCCACTGAAACTGTGAGCCAAAGTAAATCATAAATAAATTTAAGTTTCAGGTGTCAGATATTTTGTCCCATTGATGGAAAAGTGGTTAGTACACTGGGAAACGTTAAATTATCTTATCTCAAGATTTTAAATTTGACTACATTGACCAGGATTCTTTTTCCAAATAGAGACATTCACAGATTCTAGAACTCAGAAAATGGACACATCCTTAGAGGAGTCAATATTCCAACTACCATAAGGGCTGCTGTGAGAATTAAAGAATTAGTAACTGTAAACTGCCTTGATTACTTTCTCATTGCTATAACAAAATACCCAACACCAACAAGTTGAAGGAGGGAAAGTTTATTTTAGCTTACAGTTTGTAGACCTTTCATTCCATAGTCAGCTGAGATCAAGGCAGTGTGGCATGGCAGTGGAGAAACAGTCCATAGCTGGCTAGACAGTAAACAGGACACAGTGAGCTTTCCTTTCTCTTTTGTCCTATCCAGGCTCCAAGTCTATTGGGTGTGCCACCCACACACAAGGTGGGCCTTCCCATTATCCACACCCAGAGCTACCAATCAGTGGACTAATCCAGTTATCAAACACACCCTTTGTCTGGTATCACACCCACGATCCAGCCATTTTCCAAAACCTCACTTCTGAGTGCATGAGGCTTTAAGACATCTCCATATAAGCCATAACATAAACTTTGTAGAAGAGGGCTTGGCACACAGCAGAGCTAATACAAGATTCATTTATTTATTCACTTATATATAATACATGTATTATATTACAAATTAACATATAACATATTAATGAGTATTTTAACAAATAATATAATGGGTCTACATGTATATCTGAAAAGAAAATAACGACACCTTCCTTGAGGCAAAGCAGACTATTTTAAGGCTGAGAGAGGACAATGAATATACTTGGTCATCACCATGCTTGCAGCACAGGTGATGCATAGTAAATTGCAATTTGTTATTGTTGCATGGTGCCAAGCCAGCAATGGGGAGATCAGGCATTCAAGTGCTCCACGGTTTGCTACTGTGCTTCCGTTATGTAATAAGTTCAGTGCTGGGCATCAAGAATACAGAAAGAGATAACGAGAAGTCATCCCCAGAGTTCGTATTTAATGGGGAAACTGATAGATAAACATATACATATATAATGTCATGTCAGCCAGTGACAGAGGAGCAAAAAGGAGCAAATAACTGTAACTGGATGCAAAATCAAACCCGTCTTCACTGAGGGTGCAGCCCCGGAAGACAGACATGGATATCAATGCCCTCAGCCCCTTACATCAGCTGCTGTTAGTGGAAAAAGAGGAGCTGGGACCCACGATGGAAGCTAGGAAGGCTTCAGGAGAGAGGCAGATCCTGCAGGAGGGGGAGGCCTCTTCCCCCCATACTGTGATTTAACACTGAGAGAAATATATTTGTGATCTTTGTGTATGGTTTTGACTCAGGTCTGCTAAGACCCTTGAATCTTAGAGTGATGGGGGTGTCATATGAGCCGCTTGGTGGAAAAGCCAACTATATGATCAGAGGGTTGGGCCTTTCACACTCACCCAAGACTTTCTAGGATGGAAGGGGGCAAGATTTTAAGTTCAGTCACCAGTGCCAAAGATGTGATCAATGTGTGCACACGATAGAGCCTTCATGAAAACTTTTACCAGTGGGGTTCAGAGAGCTTGTCTGGAGGATGTATCCACATGCCAGGGGCAGATCCTACGATATCCTGTTCTATGGATTTCATTCACTTGGCTGCTCGTTCGTGTCCTTTCTGAGAGCCTATAACCTTCAGGAGGTCACAAGCTGACCTCCAGAGATGCAAGCAAATTATTTTTTTAAATATTGATACATATACTGGTTTCATAGGCTCAAGGTTTTGAATTTGTATGTGACTATTAAACCATAACATGTAAACCATTGACTTGGTTATAACATGTGTTTTGTAAAGACATGTGACATTCCGTAGTGTACTGTACTGAGAGATAAAACAAACTCTTATAAATATTGTTTCTTTGTTTAATAATTTAGATTGTAGTGGAAAATAAATAAAAAGTCATGTATTTTGTTATATAAATGTAATACACACAAATTTAAAATGTTTTGATTTTTCACTTTTGAACATGTATTAGTAATGAATGTATCTCTTGGATACATGTTACTTTCACTGCAATTTTTTGGACTGTAACCTCCTAAGGGTTAATAAACAGTGGCCCTAAGTCAAGTGTTTCTCTACGTCCCATGAGCCATTCTGCCAAATGAGCAAATCCCAGGCGGGGCTGTGGGGACCCATCCCTGTAGTCAGGTCAGTCAGTCCTTCTGGGACTTGAGGCTGGCACCTGGATTGGGGGCAGTGTGTGGGAATGAGTCCTTACCCTGTGGTAACTTTACCAACTCCAGGTAGTTAGCACCAGAATTGAGTTAATTACTGGACTCTCAGTTGGTGGCTGCAGAAAACTAGAGTGGCTTGGTGTAGGAAACCCAAATATGTGGTGTTTGAATAGAAAGGAATTTTCCTTTTAACCAGCCCCAGATTGGTGGGAAGGGAGGAAGCCTTCGGAAGGAGGAGCAGCAGGAGCCAAGGTACACTGCCCAAGGCAGACTGGCATGCCAGGATGAAGCACACAGAGGGCTTTGCCTGGTTGAAGGGTAGGGAGTACAATGTGATCTTCCATGCTGCAAAGTGCTGAAGGAACCTGTAAAGCCTCGGAGCTGCTCCTGGCCACCAGCATGGTGCTGGGTTGCTGTGATCTGACTAGGACTAGCCATGAAACTTTGTTCCTTGTTTGAAACCTGAGTTAGCTGAGACAGACACACAAGGGGACAGTGGGCAAGACCTGGGCTGAAGATGAAATAAACCATAACTAACACTGTGCTTCCCATGAACTGTTTCAGAGAGCATGCTCAGAACTGTATGTGCACTGTCAGATTTAATTTGTAAGAAAGAAAGCTTGGAAGGATGCAAGAACTTGCCTGAGGTCCTACAGCCAGTCAGTCCTTTCCTGAGGTGGCTTGCAAGGCCTTGCATACTTTGGCCCTGCCTGTCTCCTCCTCTGTCCCTTGGGCCTGTGTTCTGGCCGCACTGCCCTGAAGGGTTCTGGAACTAGTCACCCTTCCCTTTCTCTCTAATCTCTGCACTTGCTGCCCCTTTTTCCTCTGCTCATCCAATAGCTAATTTTCCCTGCTTAGCCTGGCTGGAGTGCTACTTCCCAGGAGGCCCTTCCAAATGGCCTTTGAAGGATCCTTTAGCATCCCTTTCACGAGGTCGGAGCCTCATCCTTCAGTTCATCGGTGACTATGGCTGGAGCTGTAGGCAGCAACAACCCTGGAGCAGTCAGTGCACCTCATCCCAGTGTCCCCACCCCACACAGAGTTTCTGTCTTGGGTTTCTCCAAAGCCTTAGCAGCCTCGTGGGTGTTGTGGGGAGCTGGGAAGACAGGTCAGGGGAGCCAGTGCTCCATTTGATCAGTGAGGGGAGAGCAGGAGTTAATGAATAAATGCCCCATCCCCACAGCCTTCAGAGGGACACTTAGAGGTACCTTCCCTTCCGAGGTCCCCAGGGGGATTGGGCCCAGTGGCCCACAGGGCTAACCCTCTTCCTCACTCACCCTTCCCTTGCTTCTTCCCTTCCCTGTTCCTGTCACTGGTTTTCCTCAGTATTTCTTGAAAGCAACAACTAGGAGACAGCCATACACTCAAAGCCTTACCTCCAGTCCAGCCTGTGATGAGCCCCAGGAAGATGTGCTCCTTCCCACCTGTGCCGTTTTCTGTCATAGCACCGTGCTTGCTATGCTCAGGTTACGTCCCGTCATCTATAATTGATCGGCTTGTGAGTTAGGGTTGCTCACTTCTAAGAGGTCCTTCCTCTGTGTCTGTCCTCCTGGCATTCATGCCCTCAGGCAGCCTGGCTCCCCAACAGCATCAGAGTGGCTTGCTGTGACCAGTGGAATCCACTGAAGTAGTGGCATCTGACTTCGGAGGCTACAGCATGAGAGACAGGGCCTGTCCATTTAGGTCACTTGGGTTATTTGTTCCAGGGGCATCCGGCCACCTTGTTGGGATGACACTCCAGCAGCCCTACACAGAGAGCTATGAGGTATAGAGCTGAGGTCTTCTACCCACTGACTTCATTGGCTTCCCAGCCCTGGGAGTTCCTATACGGGTAGAGAACCTTCCAGCCCCAACCGAACCTTCAATGACTGTGGCCCTGACCTGCAACCTGAATGTGACATCACAGAGGACCTTGAACCCACCCACTCAGTTGAGCTGCCCATGAGCTCCTCACCCCAGAAAGGGTGTGCAGTGCTGTGTTCTTATGCTTGTTCTTTGCTACCATGTTTGTGGTAATTTGCAACTCAGCAATACCTCACTCATGTATTTGTGCAACTACATTTACTTTGCAAACATTTACTGCATACTAACCACGGCCAAGTGTTGGTGTTGCTGAGTAGACAAGGACAAACAGATTCAAATGCATGTAACAATTCAAGCTATGTGCTATCAGGAACGGAGACCTGAGGCTCAGGAGAGTGAAATGGGGAATCTGACCTCTTCCCAGAAGATGAGGAAGTCTTCCCAGTGCAGGTAACAGTGAGCTGCAGCTGAAGATGAGGAGGGGCTGATGTGCTGATGGTATCTGGGAGCATATGAGGTAGGGAGCAATATGTGGGGCCTTCCTCACAGGTCTTCCACATGGGCAAGTTTTCTACCTGCAATTCTCTTTCCCTGACATCTATTCAACATCACCCCAGGTGTGCGCTGGTCTGCCTCACACACAGCTTTCCCAGGCCCCACAGTGCAGTTACTCCCTTAAGATGCTCATGACGCCAAATCCACGTGCCTCTCAACACCTCTCTCGTGGTTTTTCACTCTCCTTTTCTGCTGTGCTTGACCGAATGTGCTCTAAAATCAGATTGTATGAATTCAAAACTTACCCCTAAAATGGAGGTAAAAGGGGTACTGCTACTTCATAAGAATTTTGCAAAGATTAAATAGTTAACATATGGGTCAGTCAACTGTTACCATTGTAGTGTCACAAGACAAACTACCCCCAAAACCAGTGGTCTAAATAACAGTCTGTCTTCTTGCTCATGCACTTGGAGTTGGCTGAGGTTGGCTGATCCCTGCTTGGCTGGGCTGAGCATGGCTCCACGCTGCAGTGCACATGTGTCTCCTCCCTGGCTCTGTCTTCCTCCTGGAACCTGAGAGCTGACTGGGACAGATTCTTCTTACGAGGGTAGCAGGAGAACAAGAGGCAATTGCTTGTGGCACATCTGTGAACAGCTCTTTGGCCAAAACAGTCATGTGGCCAAGTTCCAGGGCAAGGCTGGGGAGCACACTCTACTCTGAGGGGACGAATGGCTAATTCACAGGACAAAAGGAAGTGTAAAGAATCAGCATCAATCAGTCCGGATATCGGAGCACATGCGAGACAGTTAGAGCATGCTGGGCACTTTGAAGATGCTCAAGGCATTTGGGAGCTGGTCTACTGTGTTCACATGTGCTCCCCGTGTCCACAGCCAGCTAGACTCTGAATTCCTGGGAAAGGAGAGGACCTGAAAATGAGCATCCCCTTTGGGCTAGACATTGCTCTGTCTTGCATGTACTTTATCTCCTCTGCACAATTTCCCACTGAAGAAGTTTTAATTCAGTCTATTGTACAGATGAAGAAGCTGAGATTCAAAGAGGTTAAATACTCTGCTCCAGGACGCACAACTAAGTACTGCAGGTACCACATGACTGGTTTTCTGATGTTGTTCAAGTGTGTATTCAAATGTCACCTCCCAAGGGGACCTTCTCCGACTACTCTGTCTAGATGGCACTGTCATTCTCCACAGATGCCCTGTCTTTTGCTTGATCTTTTACTTTTCTCCATCACACGATCACCACCTGAAATATTACACATTTGATTACTGTCAGCATCCCTTGCTCCCCATTGAAACCAGGGACCTTGCCTTGCCTTGTTCACTGCAAGCACCACACTAGTTCCCATGACAGCTCCTGGCACAAGATAAGAGCTCAATAAATAAATACATTAATACAGAACTGTGTCATGAGCTGTACTTCTTCTGATAACCCAATGGATCTGTAGTCTATACTTCTACTTTGTCAATAAAGCTGAGGTTCAGAGAGGTAAAGTGACTTGCCCAGGGTTGCAAACCTAACTCATATTGGGTTTTGGGAAAAGTTTCTCTGCATGATCCCAGAGATACTGGCATTCCCCTCAACCATGTTGTCTCGCCCACACACACACCAGTATGATAATCGTTCTGGGGCCACCACATCCTTGCACCCAGGGGTCTGTGAGGTTCCTCAGGCCTGGCTTGAGCACCACACTTCCCTTCTTTCCAGTAGTAACACAATGCTCACAAAAGGACAAGCCACTAGTATCAGGTCCTTGCCCAGTAGCTCCTCTTGATGAGCTGTGGCCTTGGACAATCCTCTTCTCTGGCCTTAGCCTTGTCCTCAGGCTCCAAGGAGATCCTCAGGAGCCTGTACCACTGTCGGGGAGGGTCAGTAAGCAGCGGGCAAGGCTTAGAGTCCCTACTCTGGCTCCTAGCTTCACCCAAGGCAGCTCTCCTTACCTTGGGCTGTCTAGAAAAGTATCACTTTTCCTCACTTATTAGAATAGTTGGGGGAAGTAACAGTGCCCACCATTGGTGAAGATGTAGAACAAATACACCCATCGTCCATTGCTGGTGGGGATGCAACAATGTTGTCTTAGCAAACCATGTGGAGGTTTCTTAGACAGTTGAATATGTATTTATCATATGACCCAGATCTCATTTACCAAACAAGAAAAATATATATACACCCATTTACACAAAAACAGCTGTACACAAATGTTCATAGAATATTTATTTGTAACAGCCCCGAAGTAGAAGCAGCGTAGATGCCCCTCCTGTGGAGATGGATAAACAAGCTATGGTCTGACCATACACTGAACACTACTCAGCAACAGGGAGCAATTAGTTACTGATACACATAGTCATATGGACTCTCTCAAGGGCATTATGTTAAATGAAATAGCTGTATTGTGTGCGATTCCATTTACAGAACACTCTGAAAAAGGCAAAACTTTAGGGGGATAAAATAGGTCACGCTGGTTACTGGGGTGGGGGAAGGAGTTGACCCCAAAGGGACACAGGGGTTTGGGGATGATAGAGCTCTGCTTTATCTCAATTGTGGTCATAGTTACACAATGCATGTGTTGGTCACAGCAGGAGAATTGTATGCTATCAGGGTGAATTTTGCTGAATGCAAATTATACCTTAATTTAAAATTTGAAAATTCCCTGAAAGAAAAATGCTGTTCCTACAAAACAGAAGCTGGAAAATCCCCAAAATGGTACACACTAGAAGTCTTTCCCAAGAGGCCAACGCAGGTTCCTGGGAAGAGTTGCTTGTGCCCTCACTTGCTCCAAGTTGAGGTTTGTGACTCTGACACCATGTGTCTGCTAGATGGCTGGGTGCCCTGCCCATGGAGGCGCCATGTGGGTGCCACTGAACAAACACTGACCCCTGCTGCCTCTATTTGCCCTTCTTGCATCCAGCTTGATCTTAGGACCAGAAAGCTGTTGTGCACTCCCAGGACTGGAAGATACTTAGGATACTCTCAGAAATGGGATGCTGAGGCTTGGACAGGAGCTGGAAGCTATACTCAGGGGATACAGGAAGACCTGGACTTTGGTCCCAAAGCCTCCAACCCCTCCTTCCTCAGGGCACAGCCCGGAGAGGGCCATAGTGGAAATCCCAAGGGCTCCTGGGATTTCTGGCTGTATAATGGGCTCAGTTTCACTGCCCAGCTTAGTGTGAGGAAGGGGCACCAGGGGTTCCAAGATGGGGCAGCCCCAGAGTGGTGCAGGGGGCAGACAGGTGTAATTTTGGGGGGCTCTGGCCCTCCCTGGGCCTCAGTTTCCCTATCTGATTCCCGGGCTGTATAGCGCCTTGTCCGCTGCTTTCCTTATGTTTCATTGGGTGCAGAGCCCTAAGCACCTCCGTGGGCTTTGGGAAAAGGAGTGAGCCTCCTGGCCTGCCCCTCAGTTCTCAGCACTCAGAGACCCATGGGGCTGTGGCATCAAGCTGTGGACATGCACAGTCCTAGTCTACAGGAGGGCTTGAAATAAGTCTACTATTTACCTGCTCCTGGGCACAACTCATGGGTGGACAGAGGCCAGCAGTGGCAAAAGGTGGAGTGCAAAATAAGAAAAGGCTGAAGTCCTTGACTCACCCATCCTGGAGCACCCTTGAACTTGTGCTTGGATGCTCACTGGGGTGAGATCATACCACCCCCAGCCCTTATCCAGCCCCTCCATGGTACACATATTTAGAGCAAAACAAGGCTAAGGGGGCCAGGGATAACATCCCCAGGACTATGCAGTCATGTACATGGACCCACATACCTGGACACCATACACACATACACATACACATATGCATGCAGTTGTGTGTACATGTGAGTGTTGAGGATATACTGGGTTGCATGCAACAACTGTTGGGTTGCATGTGTCTGCTGCTACATATCTGTGTGTCTCTGGAAGGACACAGTAAACTGGATAGGTCTCTGTACCTATGTACTGCTGCATGTGTATGGACATGTGAGTGCAGCTGTGCATGTGTACGTGTGTCTATGTGCATGACATTGTGACTTGTGTGTGCCTCTGTGTTCCTGCCCTTGCAAAGATACCTTTGTGGGTATTTATAAGTGCATGAGCTTACCCACATACTTATGGCCCTGCAGGTACATGTGTCTGAGTGTGTGTGTGTGTGTGTGTGTGTGTGTGTGTGTGGTGCTCAGAGCTCCCATAGCCCATGTCCCATCTCAAACCCCATAGATCCTGTCTACGGAGGCATCTCCTTCCCTAGCTGCTGAAGGAAGGTTGAGAAACCAGCTCAAAACTAGTGCCCTCTCCCTGGGCAAAGCCAGGGCCTCCTCAGGTAGCAACACCCACCCTGGCAGGGCAGGGCCAGTCAGACACAGGCAGCCCAGCCCCGACAAGCTCCCTTCATGTGGTGGCTGGGGCCTATTTCTGTCTTGTTTGGCTCATCCTGGCCGGGTGTTCCCGGGCAATAATGCCCTGTTTCTCCACCCGGCTATTTCAGCCTAGGAATGTGATGTTGTGTCTCAGCAGAACCCGAAAGCCCCCATTATGGTTAGCTGTCCCACAGAGGCCAGCAGCCACTCGCTTATTTAGGTTTCTCCTGGTCTATATTTGTCGACAATGACAAGATGAACTTGGGAGGCAGGGGTTGGAGGGAACCAAGGCCTCTTTCAGGAGACTAGGGCATCATCTCAAGCCTCCTTTCTGGCCAGAGCAGCATCTGATGTCTCCTGCAGGGGGAGCTGGCCTCTCTCTTCCCCTCACTCTCTTGGGCAACCAGACCCAGGGGACCAGCTCAGAGTCCACAGCTCAGCCTACTGGAGGCTGGCCAGGCCGCCCCCCGCCGCCCCTTCCCATGTGCCCCAGCTGAATACAAAACCTGCCCCATCAGTACTTTTCTAGAGCCCAGCCCCACAGGACAAGAGCAGCAGCGAGATGCACTTAAGATGCAGGGCCTAGAACAAAACTCTCCTTCAAATCTTAGCTGAGCCATCTGCTGGCTGGGCAGCCTCAAGCAAGTTCCTCTTCCTCGTGTCACCATCCTGGCATCTGTGAAATGGATGTAAGTGTGTCTCTCTCCACTGGTAGAACATACATTTCCCCATTGCACCGTTGGTCTTAGGAGCAGTGGTGTGGCAGTGTTTCATGGGCTGTCTTTTTTCTCTGTCTTTGTGGTACATCGAATAATGGTATGGTTTATGATGGATAGTGTTGAAGAGTCTATGAAATATGCCAGGAGTGCTATATAGATGATTCAAATTCAGATGAGTCAAGCAGCTTTTAATAAAGAAGTTTGACGTGCTGTGACTCCATGCCTCAGGCAGGCGGCAGGAGAGACGCCAGAACTTCGAAAAGGAGAGGTATAGAGACCATCCTGAGAGCAAAGGACATTAGCACTCTAAGGCAATTGACTGGTGTGCCATGTACTAGCTGTATGACCTTGGACAGGGTGTTGAATTTATCTGTGTCTCACTTTACTCCCCTGCAAAATGGAAATGATAATCCTTCCTATCCCCATGGGATTGCTATAAAGGCTTAAATAAGTAAATGCACATCAACTGTGCAGAACACTTGAATAAAGACCTCTCTGTATTATCATCAATGCCCTAGTAATGTTCACTGGAGCTTTGGTTACATTCAAGATGACTCCTGCTGCCTGCCACTAGAAAACCTAATGCTTGGGTAATGGAGTAATGACACAGAGTAAGGTCTCTCCCCAGGAATTACCAGTGATGATATGGTCTCTGATGACCACTGAATGTCAGCCTCCCACTCTACACCACCCGCCCAGCCATGCATTCTAGACTAGAATGCAGACGGGAAGCCAACATCAAGCATCTACCTTTTGGTGGAAGGTGAAGATCTCTGTTCCTTCCACTATCCCCTACTACCTTTTCCCTGCTGAAACCCTGGCCCTTTTGTCTTTGAATATACTGGCTTCCCACTTATGTGTGCACAGCACGCTTGGGCCAAACCAAGCCCCAAGGCCATCCAGGTCAGCCTATACTCTGCCAGAAGGAAGCAGATGGCAGCCATGATATTGAAGAGCTCCAGTGTGGAGTTTTGGGGACCTTCACATCCGCCTCCACTGCCGAAACAAGGGCCTGGATGATTCACAGCCAAACTGCAGCACCTACATGTTCCAGAGTTGAGTAGTTATTGGAAAATGACAGGCCCCACATTCTGTTGGTGCAAATATGCATCCCTACACGCTGTGGGGTTAACCAACAACCCACCACAAGCTGAGCTGATGACGAGGGAAGCAAACCAACAGCGATTCATAATTAAAATGTAAGAATAGCAGCAACTGGAAACCAGGACCAGCCCAAGGCAGCCTGATGGTGCCCTAGTCTCAGAGGGTCCTGCCCCAACATCTCGCCTCCATCTCTGCCTGTGGGAACATGTGGCAGCACTTTGCAGTGCTGCCAAAATCTGCTTGGCACCCTGACTACTTAGCCAGATGCTGAATCAGATCTTCAGAGCCCTCTCCTAACATGCTAATTTTCATTTACAAACACCAACGTTTAGCAGCCCTCAGTGACTCACCCAGTTCGTTACTGAGCAGCTATTTGTCCTCGGAACTGTGTATCATTTGCTGAAGAAAGACTCTTCATTTGGAAAAATCACTGTTTGTATAGCCTTGTGACGTAGGGAAAACAGTCGTAGGAGAAAGATACAGGCGAGAGACTTCCTGCATTGTGGGCTCCAAGTTCTCACAGATGATCTTAATGACCGTGGCTAATTCAGGTGCCAGGAACAGAAAACCAACCCAGTGGTTCACAGAGGGCTTTTCATAGCACAGCAGCAGAAATTTCAAAGGAGGGCAGCAGGGCCAGTTGATCTGACAGTTCAGTGACATGTTCAAGCCCCATTCTCCCTGTCTCTCTGGCCTGCCTTCCTTGCCTTGGCTTCCCCCGGGTGTGTTAGCCGGAGAAGTAAATGCACAAGGGTGTTATTAGGGGGATGACGTGGGTGGGGAGAGAGCTGGGTAAGAGAGTGACGCAAGTGGGTCTGAGGCAGGGAGGGTGGGTAGAGCATCCTGGAGGGCCAGAAATTCATCACAAACTTAACAAGATTTTGCCAATGTCACCACAATCCAGGACTTCTCCTTGGAGCCCACGAGCCTCAGTATCCCGCCACCCGCATTCGCTGGGTGGAAGCAGCTTTTCGGAACGGGTGGGTGCTGAGTTTGCGGGTGGTGATAGGTGTTAGGGTGCAGCGGCTGAGGCCTTTGTGAGGTATGGTCCCTGTTCTTAGAGCGCTGCAGGGGACAGACTCAGCCAAGCTTCTGTGCAATGCTGCCTGCCCTCATGCCAGGGCATCCTGAGGGCATTGGTGGGCAGTGAACCTGCTGGGACCTCTCATGGCACTGATCCCTCTGATGGCCATTCTAACATCTATAATGCATCCACTTCAGCATTCCACTCTCCACACACCTCCCTCGCTCCCTCTCTCCGCTGCCAGGGAACTTGGGCACTGCCACTCTGCTGTGACCCAGTCTTGTCCTAGACTTCTACTAACCACCCAGGTAGTGGGCTTGCCCTACCCTTAGGGCCTCACTGGGGTCTTAAACATCTGTGCCCTAAGCAAACACCTCAAATCCATAACTTCTTGCTGACTTACTTTTCTTCTCTAGCCCTCTTGAACAAGAACCTTTGACCCAAGCCCAGGAGCACCCCAAGCTGCGCCCTGAAACACAGCACACCACTAATTCCCACATTGCCTTAGGTACCTGATCCTTTCCTGTCCTTACCTGGCTCAGTGTAATGCCAAGTTTTGGGCCCGGTGTCAGCCTGGCAGCTGGCAGAGGGATGGGGCAGCTGCTCCCTCCCTGGTGCACTTCGGCAGCATTTCTCCATACACAGGAAACAGAGGCTTTCATCGGGGGCAGGGGCAGGCCACAGCCCTCAGGGCCCAGCGCTTGCCTAATCCCCACACAATCGGAGCCATCCGAGCAGATGTCCCCTTCGTATCTCAGGATCCCACATTTTCTCCCCTGGACCTCAGCCCTGCGCAGGCTGAGCTGCTTACCACCTCTGGACCACAGCGCTAGGCCGTAGCTTCAATCTTTGCACACCCCTCAGCTGCTCTACCTTCCTGGGCAGGGGACACGGGCCTCTCTGCGAGCTATCACCAGGGCGCACTGGCTCCTGCATGGGGCTATTAGCTGGCGGTGAAGAGCCCTTGGGCTCTATTCTCCCTCTGCCTGGCTGTGGCAGTCCCAGTTCAACACTACTCAATCAACTCTCTTTTTTCTTCCCCAGTGCTGTGGATTGAACCCTAGATCTTCACACAGAACTGCATTGTCAGCCCTTGTTTATTTTTTTAAATTTTCAGACAGGGTCTCAAAAAGTCACCAAGTTGCCTAGGTTGTCTCAAACTTGCAGCCTCCCTCCCTCACTCACCAGAATGCTGGACTTGCAGGTGTGTACCCCCACGCCCGGCTCACCACTCTCTCTTCGGCCACAGTGTCCTCTCATGGTTTTCAAATACCACACTCCCTCCCAGGGTGTCTTATCGGGCCACTGGGCCCCTACTTTGTGCCTAGCACTATCTGTGTTTTACCTACCAACCTAAGTAGGATCTCTCCCATCATGTGGGACGCGAGCCAGGCCCATGCTTCCATCTTGCCGCGTGTTTTCTCAGACCACTCCTGGTGCCACTGAAGTTAGTCCCTGAAAAGTAGCCAAGGGGAAGAAGAAGAGAGGAGAGCCCAGGGGAGTGTCCTAGGCCCCCTGTGCAGTGTGAGTGGGTGGACAGAGCCACCACGTCCTCCCGGGGAACAGGCGTGACACTGGTCCTGTCACACACTGGCTGCATGCAGCTGGGGAAACAGACCTTGGCACGGTTAGGACCCTTCCTCATTGAGCTCTCTTTCGGGGGAGGGCTGTGAGCCCCATCCTCATGGCTGTCACACCAAACCTGGGTCCCCTCACTTGAGGTAGTAGCATCAGTGGAAGCTTCTTGTTTCCTGACTCAGATTTTCCAGAATACAGAGAAACAGAAACTTCCCTCCCTGTGTAAGGCCTTCCTTCACCTTAATGGACCAAGTGGAGGACACCTGCCCACCACTAAGCACCAAGAATCCTGCTTCGGAATCGCAGGTCGGCTCAGAGAAGCTGGAGTCCGCTCCAGAGCTGGCAAGAGATGGGTGAAAGTCTGAATAGGAGAGATTGTCAGGAGGAAGGGGAGGCAAGCAGTGCTATCTACAGCAGAAGGAGGCTTAGGAAAAATCTCTTGTCTGACAGATGAGGCAGGCAGAGGTTTAGAGCACAGACATGAATGGATGTGAACTGGGGCAGAGACAGGACTAGGAACCCAATCAGTGTCCCTCCCACAGTGGAGCTTTGCAGCACCTAGCCCTGAGCCAAGCCAGGGGACACAGGGCTTGTCCCACCCTGGACTGTCCTGGCCTGAGCCCTTGTTTCTCTGGGGTCTCAGTTTGGTTTGTCATTTTGGTTTCTCAGCCCTGCTCAGGGATTGGCTGTGTCCCCCTGGAACACTGGATCAGCACCAAGCATGAACTCACAGGCAACCCCAGGGAGATATTTTTAGAGCAGTTAAATGCAGCAATAACTCCTCACTTTCTCTTAAGGCCCATTTCCTATTTTTTTCTATTAAAAGGCATAAAATTTCATACTGGAAGGCTGCCCAACACTTTCTTTGGGAAGGGGGTGGGATCAGACACCAGGCAGTACTGACCGAGGTCAGGTGGAGAGGCTCATCCGCCTGTCTCCAGCAGACTGCCTGGGCTCCTACCGCCAAGGCCTGGCTGGAGAGCAGAGATTGCTCAGCACGTGGACCAAAGGGTCCTCCATCCTGTCATGGCTCAGAAGGCAGCACCGAGTTTATCTTAGGCACCGCAATCACCTCCACCTATCTGTAACCCTGATGCCCTGGGATTCTAGCGGCAGGTCCTCTTGCTGAGAAAGCAGAGGTGTACCTTAGACTTCAGCTGTGCCATGGTTCTGTCTCTCTGCAGGCCACCACCTTGGAAACAGAAATGTCTTTGGAAAGAAGGTCTGATAAGCTGCCTCTTCACACATCAGCGTGGCTCAGAGGGAAAAGTGTGGAGCCAGAGTTTGCAGAATTGTGTTTGAATCCCGCATTCACAAGCTGAGTGATCTTGGTAATTTTATTTTAATTTTTTCATTTGGAAACAAGTAGCAGAATGATGGTCATAGTGAGCTGAATTAAAATGTCTGTCATGTTACATAGCTGTAACAAGAGCAGCTACAATTTACTTGTTTGGCAAAAACCTCCAATACATTACACAATTATTCACTACACTATTCACGTTGTGCCTCACCTCACTGAACTTGCCTCTTGTGTACCTGTTACTCCGTACCTTTTGACTTATGCCTCCCACTTCTTTTCTCCCTCCCACCTCTGGTTATCACTCTTGTACTCTCTATTTCTGTATTTTTCACTTTTTAAAATATCCCAAGTATAAGTGAGATCGCATAGTATTCTGTGTGTCTTTCTGTGTCTAGTTTAATTAGCATTAAATCCTCCAGGTTCACCCATGTGGTGGCAAATGACAGGATCTCCTTTCATAAGGGTGAATAGTGTACACACACGTGCGCACATACACACACACACACACACACACACACACACACCAATTTCCTTATCCATTTTTCTGTCAACAGATGCTTTGATTGTTTCTGTATGTCAGAGGGGTGTGAACAATGCTTCAGGTAACAGGGAGGGTGCATATGGCTATGCAGGGGTGATTTCACTTTCTTTGGTTCCATACTCAGAGGAGGAATTTCCTGGTCCTGCAGCACTTCTACTTTAAATTTCTTTAGAAACCTCCACATTGTTTTCCACAGTGACAGCACCATCCTCTCCAGTCACCAACAGTGCATGAGGCTTCCCTCTTCTCTATGCCCTCAGCAATACCTGTCAGCTCTTATCCTAAAAGTAGGACCTGAAATTATAAAACTCCTAGAAGGAAGCAAAGACATGGCTTCTTAACATTGGTCTTAGCAATGGTTTCTTGAATATTAAACAAAAGCTGAGACTCCCCATGCACTGGTGCAACATCAAACTCAGAACAGGGCTACAGCAACTACAAAGCATGGCACAGCAAAAGAACAGGCCAAGGTAACCTATGGATTGGGGAAAATTATTTGCCAATCATATATAGGCTAAAGGATTAATATTCAAAATTTATAAAAAACTCGTACAACTCAATAGCAAGAAAATATATAAACCAATTTAATAATTGGTGCAGGGCTTGAATAGACATTTTCTGAAGGACATAAACATGGCCAGCTGGCAGATGAGAAGTGTGATTCACCATCAGAGAGCACTGAACCATCCACCCTGCGATGTCACCTCACATCACACCCACGAGGATAGCCATTATCAGAAAGAGAAAATGTAGTTAGCTGAGTGATCCCGAGGAAATCACTTGCCCTTTCTGAGTCTCAGTTCACCCATACATCCACTGGGAACAATAGCTTTTATCGGCCTTCTCTCCTGGGACTCTTGAGAAGATCAGATTAATGGTTTAAAAGAGTGCTTTGGAAGACATGAAGTTGTATTAATCTGATTAGGTTAGGCCATGGCGTAGTGACTAATAAACTCTGAAGTCTCCGTGGTTTAACACGTAATTATTTCTCTCTCGGGCCATGTTCTCTGGTTCCAGCTTCGTCATCTCAGTTCATACCTTCCCACGTCACCGTGGCCAAGTGTGAGAGCTGGTGCATCCAGCCACCCTTAAATGCTTTGGCTCTGAAGTGGCATTTATCACATCTGCTCGCAAGACATTGGTTAGAAGTAATACCTGGTTCTGCTTAATTGCAAAGGGGTGGGGAAATGTAGAAAAAGCCTGGAATGTTCAGTAAGTTGTTAACGTGTCAGCCACAGCAGAATACTATGATGGAGATGCTACTATTAGTGGTGGTGGTATTTGTAATGATGACAGTAAGAGCAACTTCCTCTGATGTTGACATCCTTTCACCAGGAGCTCAGCAGGGCTGTGAAGCAGGAGGATTGCTGCTGTGACAGACAAGAGCCCTACACGCCCAGGGTAGGAGAGACAGCTATGTGGGCAGATATGGGGGTGGAGGTAGCCCCCCACCTGGCTTGCATCCTCTACTAGGGTAACCCTGGCCCCAGATGCTGAAGTTTCTCCTCCTCTCTGCTCATGTTGCCACAGCTCACTGTCCTCAGTCCAGGGACTCCCAGGCAGTCCTGCTCCCACCAAGGCCAGCGGGGACACCTTTATTCTCAACCTGTGGCAAGAGCCCAATTTCATTTTGTGTGTTCAATTCCCACCCGTCATGGACTTTGGCAAAATACAGTGAAGGTGAATCACAAGAGAAATGGAGTAAGTTAGACATTAATCTAGAAAACAACCACCGTCACAATGTAGAGGAAATGGCTAGTAAATATAAAAGCATTTTGAAGATATTCTAGAGGATAAGAAGCTGTAAATAAAATAATCTAGAAAATAATTCTGAGACCAAACACATGAAATCACTGGTTACTAATATTTGCAAAAAAAAAAGTTTCTTTAAAAAAATAACCTCTAGGGAAATGAATAAGGGACATTTAAACTTCTTTGAATTCTGTTCAATGAGGTGCCATTATCAGTCAAATATTTGCATGTTGTGACAATATCAAAGTTGTGAGCATCAAACCCTGACCTTGATTCTTGCTCATCTTTCACGGTCCAATTACAAGGGTCCATGGCTTGGCACTGGCTCATGAATAGGCTTGAGAGGTGCTGTTCTACATATGAATAGAGCCTCAGTTTCCTTGTTGGGGAATTCCTCACCTGGGGGTACTGCAGCCCTCAGTGTGGAAGATACAAGATCATGGGAAAGGGTGACTAATGACTGTCAGAGACCTCCACCTGCAGCCAGGGAACGCACACAGGAAAATCTCTCCAAGCCTCAGATGAAGAGTTTGCCCGCAAGACACACAGCCTTGATCCTGGAAGGGCACATTTGGGTTTTCTTTCTTCTGGATTCTACACCTCTCCCTCTGCTTCCCCACACCCACACTCTAGCCACTCAGGTCCATTGATAGCTTTTGTCTACTCAAGCCTATATTAATTAAAGAGTAGGCTCGGTGTAAGAAAGCCAAGTGTCTTATTTCATAAAGTAGATAACATTAGAGATTTTAATTTACAAGGAAAGCAGAGACCAGAGTCTGTCTGCAGGAGAAAGAGCCGCAGAAAGCGCCTTCGTTTCTCAATCTGATAGCTCAAGACTCGAGTTGCCATAAATTCTGATAAAATGTCTTCCCAGAGGCAAAAGATAATTTTTATAAGCTTTTGGAAGAGACTAATAAAGCTGTAATCTACCGTCTTCCATTATTTAAAGACCTGGCTTGAGGGATGTGATTTGTAAGGGTTTTATATATAAATATAGAGACGTATATTAATTCTATGTCTCAATCCATCACCCTCTCTGGAAAGGAAGGGTGGCAGGGACTTTGGTTGCCCCATGACTGGCCTCTTGCCTGGGATGGGGCAGTCTGTTTCTGAGCCTCACTCCTGCAGAGCTCCATGCCTCCAGGAGAAGTGACCAAAGGTCTTCCAGCAGACACTCCCCACCCATCTCCTGGCTTCATGTGATAACCTTCAGGCTGCCATCTGTGTCTGCAGACATGGTTCCACTGTGACAAGGCCTGGTGGTGAGGGTGGCTTTGCCAGCATCTGACAACAGGTACATGTTAGGAATTTTCCCATCTCCCTGTGGCCTGAGTATTCTAGCTCTGGGGTAACTGTGCTGATGCCAGCATGAGTGTCCAGTGACAAGCTCAAGAACAGGGCCAGAGAAGGCAGCCCTTGGATCTTACTCCAACAGCCTGGTCCCCCTCCTGGTAAGCCACAGCAGATGTTTAAGACTGAAGGATTTGTGTTGCTTGCTCTTCCACAACAACCAAGCGTGTACAGTGCTGCTGGGAAAGTATGTGATCTTAGTCTCTGCCCCTCAAGCTTTGAGGCCTCAAGATAGAGACAAAGAACCTGGGAAGCCACTCCTTACAGAGCAGAGATTGCCTCTCTCTATTTCCAAGTAACTGCTCTCACCTGGAACCTACACAAGGGGTAGGAGGATACCAGGAGGACCCCAAGAAGAGTGGCAGTGCTTCATCTGTAAGCGCCGCTTCTGCAGCCCCATGGCTTATGACCCTCAACGCAGAAGTGTCAGTGATGAAACAGAAGCTCGGATTACAGGGTCTCAAGTGTGCAGCTTCAAAGCCAGAGCTGGGATCCAAATCCACGTCCGGCTGATCCCACAGCCTTTCTCAGTCTCTGTGGCAAATACTGCTTTCTGCATAGAAAGAATAAACAAAGAAAGGAGGAAGAGTGAATTTGCATTATTTTAATGAGCTTCCTAGATCTGTCATTGGTTGCTGTGATTGAGGAACGGCTCTAGAAGGAAATCCTGAGCAGGGAGACAGCCCACACAAGCTGAAGTAGGTGCAGAAGGACTCCAAGACTGCAGGGACATGGGGTGGGAAGGCCCAGGAGGTCAAGCAGAAGTCCATAGTAGGAAGCCTCCTGAGCTCCACACAGAGATTTCCCTTCTAGAGGCCATAGCCGGCTTTGTCCAAGCAGAGGCTGGACAGAGAATAGTTCTCATCTGAGGACTTCTAGGCTGGCTGGACAAGCTGTCCCCTATCTCAGGGTCTGGCACTTTATGTCCACGGGCACTACTGGAGGAGGCATTTTAAAATTCCAGGGCCTAAGTATCAAGAAAGACCTTGAAGAGCCATGTGTGGTGGGGCACACCGGCAATCACAGCACTTTAGAAGGCTGAGGCATGAGGATCACAAGTTTGAGCCCAGGCCGGGTCAACTTAATGATTTAGTGAGATCCTATATCAAAATAAAAATAAATAAATAAGAAAGGTTAAAGATGTGGCTCCATACAAAGGCCTTGGTTTCAGAAAGAATGATAAAAGGAAGGAAGGAAGGAAGGAAGGAAGGAAGGAAGGAAGGAAGGAAGGAAGGAAGAAAGAAAGAAAGAAAGAAAGAAAGAAAGAAAGAAAGAAAGAAAGAGGGAGAGAGGGAGGGAGGGACTTCTAGCAGGTTCCAGCTTCCCATGGTCCCCAGCCATCCTCCTAGAAGTTCCCACACTGAGGCTCCCAGCAGCTGAAATCTGGGTTGGCAGTTGTCTCACAACTGTGAAAGTCCAGATTTCCCCTGAAACTCAGCAACAGCCTACTTGATCCCTGCTTCTGTCACCTCCCCTGCCCTCTTCATTGTCTAAGTATTGCACAAGTTCCCAGTTGCCTGAATTCAAACCTTTGCACTAGAAATACCCAGAGTGGCTCCCATCTGCCTTTCTGAAAGTTAAGTGAGAGAGGGCAAAAGCCAAGCCACCCGAGGGTAAGTTTCTAAAACCCAGAAAATTAATTCTCTTTTGTGAAAAGGTGATCCCCTGTACATGGAACATATAGACTGATAGTTTGACCTCCTACCTGTGTATGAGGTAGGTCTCAGGGTGGCCCACTTTCCACCTGATCATAGATATCTGTCCTTATAGGGGACTTTCATGGCCACCCCTGGTCCCAGCTTCAAGCGCTGGGAGGTGGATATGTTCCCATTCAGCAGATTGGAAACTTCAGTCTCTGGAACGAGAGTGCCTGGACCCTGTGTTAGGCAGCAGGAATTGTCAGAACAGGGCACCACAGGCTGCTTCAACCATGGGTATGGATTATCTCACAGTTTCGGAGACTGGAAGTCCGAGGCCAGGGTTTAGTGTAGGAGTGGGGAGGGTGCCTGGTGTGGACTGTTGTCCTGGTCTGTAGACAGTCACCTTTCCACTGTGCCCTCACACAGCCTTTCAGCTCTTGTTGGAGGAGAAAGTGAGAGAGAGAGAGATAGACAGACAGAGACAGACAGAGAAAAACAGAGAGAATGAGGAAAAAGAGGAGGAGAATGAACAAGAGTGGGAAGGAGGAAGCTCTGGTAGTGCTTCTCCTTAAAAAAGCCTAGTCCTGCCAGACCAGGGCCAGCACACAGGACCTCGTCTAACCTTAACTACTTCCTTAGAGGCTCCAGGCGCACTGGGGGGTAGGATTGCAGTGTATGAATCTGGGGGAACACGAACCTTCGGTCCTCACCTGGGGTTGGTTCTACCTCCCTAAGAAACTGAATGTAGTATGGAGAGATGTCTCAGGGGACTGTGAAAGGAGAAGGAGAAAAGGACACAGTGGACTACCTTTGCCCAATTCCAGCTCATGTCAAAGAGCCCAGCAAGCCTCAAGACGGACCCACATCTCACACCAAATCTATAGTGGTCACACCAGGCTACTCATAAGGACTTTTGCATGGCTCACATAATCTGTTTGGAAATCAGAAGTTGCCACCAACAACTAAAGATTGGGCATTAGCATAAAAACCTGGGTTTCTGGCTTCTCTGGAAAAGTCAGGTCCTTCTTCCCTGGGACTGCATGTCAACCTGGTAGCCGCCCACAGGAGTTCAGGAGTGGTCCTCTCTGGTAGGACGTCTGCCTTCTTCCCTAGCTCGTCCATCCTTGCTGCTGGCTCTAGGCCTCCCCGGCCCCTCTGGGCACACTGGTTCATGCGTCTGAGGGAGACCAGGCGCCGCGGAGCAGTCCGGCCTCCGTGTGCTTTTTGCAGAGGCCACAGCGCAGCATGGGTTCCCTTTGATTCCAGGACCGCCCATCCAATGTCCAGCTGCTCCTTTCCTCCATGACAGTGCTGCATAATTCACATGAAAGCGGATTAATACACAGTCAGGAAATTCAGACACTTGATACGACTTCTGAGGCCTCTTTATTTGTATGAAACAGGGATCATCCCAAAATATTCAGTTTTTCCTCTCCTCTGGGGTTTGAAGATTGTCCTCGAGGACTCCATCCCACTGGCCATTTGGACAATAACCAGAGAACCCTGTAGGCCGAGGGCAGGCAGCTTCCCGGGTACCCCATGCTGGCTGTGGACCTCCCCAGGCTTCCATGTGAAGGCCTGGTCTTGGCGTTTATTTATTATTTAACACCCTGTCTCCAGCTCTGAATCTTTGCTAGTTTTTAGCTCTTTCCTGAAGCCTCTCCTACAGCGCAGCTCCTCTGATCATTGATATCAGAAAGTTTCCTTTTCTGGCCGGGAGGAAACGGCCCTGTTACCCCACAGTGCTGCTTGGCCCAGACAGAGAGCGGCGGAGATGGTGATGAATCATGCACTGCACCAGGGACTCCCTCCTCCTTGGCTGCATGTCCTTGGGCGCAGCCCGTCCCCTCTCTGAGCGCTTGATTATTCTGCTATCAAGTAGAGGTTTGTCCTACGGTAGAGGAAATTTATGGGGATCACAGATTGGGAAAACTCTTGAAAACATGAAACAGCATGAACACAACTGATGAAAGTGAACAGGTCGAAGCCCCAAAGCCAACACACTGTGCACTAACCTGGGGTAATGGGAAGACTGAGCAGCACAGGAACTGTCTGCAAAGGCACAGGTGGGGTTGAGGACTCTCACAGGGGAGAGGTAGCACCACAGCGCTCCTGTCTGTGGACATCTAAATGAAGGGGATTGTTTCAGAACTGGAGAGTGTGTTTATCCAGAGTGCTGCATTTGGGGCACAGTCAGAACCACTTGGCTGGGGGAAACTGGGAGAAACAGTGTCCCCGCTCATATCCCCTGCACCCTCTGCAATCCAGTTGGGGTTTCCCTTGGTCAAACCCAACCAGCATCATGGAGTAGGGGCCCCTTGCTCCTACCTGTCACCTCATTCTCTGAAGCTGCAGAGCAGGAGTAGCGGCTGGAGACCGGCTCAGGAGGGACAAACAAAAACTTATGGGACCACTCTCAGCAGGTGCCAGTCTGATTTTAAAGTGCTCCACGTGCTACAGTGTGCTTTGTTCCCGTCTCCTTGGCTTCTTTTACCAACCTAGGGAAGGGTGAGAAGCTTCCCCATCACACAGATGAGCAGACTGAGGCATGGACAGGATAAGGAACATGCCCAAAATCACTTTGGTGGAAGGGGTTAGTTGCAGAACTTGAACACAGGACTCCAGACTCCGGAAACACATTGCCACCTGGCCTCTGAAGAAGAAAGACATGGACATTCCTAGCTTACCACTCTGGTGAGGGCGCTGGGTTGACACTTTCTGCATTGCTCAATACGAAGTGCCACTCTGTGCTCAGCACCATGGACACATACCACATGGACCCCCACCATGCCCCCAGGGACTGGTAAGGGGGTAATGAGCACTGTTGAAGCTGGAGGTACAGCCAAGACCCAGGCATGCATGCAAGGTGATGGCAGAAGCAATGTGGAGGGAGTATGACATGATACTTGGTGGCTAAGGGGCCCTGCTTAAAAGAAGACAGCCAGCCCCAGGGGCCCCAGGCTTGGATACTGGGGTTGACAGGAGCCAGTGGTGAAGGGGCTGCTTGCCTGGAATAGGGGAAGTGAGCCAGGATGGAGATGGAGATGCTTTTTTGAGGTGCCTATAGAGTGTTCAGCTGGACAGGTGCAGCCAGCTGCTGGACTTCATGGGGTTTGGGGTGAATTATTGAACTTCTGTCTCCTAAGGAACTCAGGAAGCAGGTCTGCCTGCCTTTATTTTGACTCAGCCATGGATTAATAAGGAAAGTGAAGGCTGCATACAGAAAAGACCTCAACCTCTGGGCACCATATGGAAGTCATAACCCACCTGCCAGGGACTCCTGCCTTAGCCTAATCATGCAAGTGTTATGGGGGATGGGATCTGGACTATTCCCAAAGGCCATATGTTAAAGGTTTCCTTACCTCTGACAGGAAATGGACTAGCAAGAAGGCAAGAGGTATGAGCAACAGTTTTGCATACCTAATGGATAGTAGTATTTGCCACAGAACCACAAATTGAGAAACAAGTTTGAGCTCCAGTCCTGATTCTACACTAAGGGTACCTATGTCTTTGGGTTTTGTCTCTAGGCCTCCGTTTGGCCTCTGTACCATGCAGGAAAAGAGTTCAGTGATCTTCAAGGCTGCTCCCTGGTAGCCTTTCTTTGTACCACTGACCTGGCCATGGTGTCTCAGCTGAGGACATCCCTGGATATCCACAGAGGAGGTTGTGTCCACTTCCTCTGCCCATGCCCCTTGCCACTCTACACCAGAAACTCCTCCTGTGCTGGTCCCCTCCAGGATCCCATTTATCCTGACTGATGGTGAAGAGCTACATCTGAAAGTATATAAGGCTGCCTGGGCCCCACAGCACTGTATTCGAGTCCCAGAGATGCTTTGGACTTGCTTTGTGATCTTAGATTAGTCACTAGTCTACTCTGTGCCTCTGTGCCCCATGTTCCCAGGGAGGAGACTGAGCAAGATGACCAGTGCTGGGATGTGAGAGCATCAAGGAGGAGGAGGGAAGGGGCACTGTGGTCTGGTCTCTTAGGACTGGGGGAGCCTCAAGATGTGGAGGTCAGGAGTGCCTGGGGAGAAGAGGGCTCCTAAATGAGCCAGAGCTTCCACCACAACTATAATATTTGATTCATTGTGTCAACTTGAGAAGTTGTGACTCAGCAATTCTGCATCCTAGAGTGTAGAGGACCCACCCTAGAGCAGGTACCCTGCTTGCCCTATAAGGGAGGAAAAGAGGCTTGCTCTCCCCTCTTTTTTGTTCTTGTTGCTTTTGTTGTCTTCTGCCATCATGAATGGTTGCCCTTCAGCCATGTCTTGGAGCCAGCTGATTATGCACTGAAACTTCTACAAACTGTAAGCTAAATAAACCTTCCTTAATTTTGAGCATTGGGTACTTTGTCTCATAAACAAGAGAAAAATAACTAACGCAGAATTTGATACTAGGAGCAGGGCTGTTGCTGTGACTATACCTGACTATATGGTTCAAGAGCCTTTGGGAATGGCTTATAGGAAGAGTTGGGAAAGGTTCATAAATGTTGCCTGAAAGAGTAACACTGGAATACCTTAGGCTGTTCAGTATGAGAAATTCTGGTCTAGGCTCAGAAGATCAGAAGGAGTTTTCTACTGGAAAGAAGGACTGCATTGGTGTTGGACTCAGATGATATATGTTGTGGCTTGGCAGAATGTCTCTCTGCATTTTGCTCATGTCCAAAGACTTTTCCTGAGACTGAGATTAAGGGTGGTGGACTAATTAATCTGGCAGAAGAAATTTCAAGGCAGTCAAGTGTTGAGGTTGTGGCATGGTTATTGTTGGGGGCTTTTAGCCAAATTTATGTTGAGAAAAGAGCAAGAGCCAAGCAGAATGATTTAAAATGTTGTGAATTCGACTAAAAAGGAAGCTCCAGTAAAGTTGTGGACTTCAAAGGTAGCACAGAGATCTCAACTGCTGAGAAGGAACAGCAGACTACAATAGATAGCCTGAGGGCATCACAAGAAGCAGCAAGTCTCCACCCTCTGCAGCCTCAAAACTGCAATGGTGAAAGACTTTGCTTTGAGAAGAAAGCCGTACAGCACCATGTTCCAGAATAGCTGCAGCCGTGCCATGTTCCAGAATGGTGGTGGCCACACCATATTTCGGAACAGTGAAGGCCTACAAAATTAGTTCCTCAGAATTGGATTCAGAGTGCTCAGCCATCCAGGCACTTGACCCTTATAGACAAGAGAAAGAAAAGCATGGATACTCCTCCACCTAGCAACAGACCTTGGCAGCACCACATGGTGCTGGTTTTAGATGCATGCAGAATGTAAGAGTTTGGGGGTTAAGAAGGCTTCCATCCCTATTTCAGAAGGCTTGGGAGGCCAGCAGTGTGCCCTTGAGAGGACAGTATGTGAAGCTGTGAATGAGAAGCCAAAGGTGCAGTGGAGACCCCAGAAGGTTGGAAAAGCCAGGAAAATGAATTATCTAAGGAAAGCTGCAATGAGGAAACAAAGTGGGCCTAAGAGAGAAGCTATGGGAGCTACAACCACCAGAAGTGCCATACAGATGCAACAGTTCAAGCCGTTTGGAGGTCACAACTTGCTACAGATTATTTAGGACACTGCACTTGAAACTACAGGACTTCATGTTTTCTCTGCTGAAATTTGGACTTACTTTGGTCCTAATCCTTCGTATCCCCCTGCTTGTAACTTTTAGAATAGAAATGTTTTTCTTGTGCTATTGAATGTTGGAAATGTTTAAATTTTCATGTGTGCAGGGGCTTATAGATAAGAGTTTGCCTTACATCTTGGAGGACACTTGAGACTTGGACTTCTCAGGATTTTGAAACTGTTAAACTTTGGCAGCTTTTAGGGATGGACTAAATACCTTTTGCATCAAGGGGTGTGCATGAGTCTTTGAGGAGCCAGGGCAGAATGTTATGGTTCTAATGTAATATAATGTTGATATATTTAATACTGGTTCTTAAGGATTGTTAAACCTGTGTTACAATGTTCAAGTTGTGGAATGATAAGAATAAATACATCTTTGTAACTGGAGATCAGTTTAAAGAAATCTGTCTAGTTGCCAAGTTGACAAGGAATGCATTGTAATGGTTGATATATTGTGTCAACTTGAGATGTTCAGAAGCTTAACTGACTCAGCAGTTCTACATCCTAGAGTATAGAGGACCCACCCTAGGCTAGGTAGCCTAACTACAATATAAGGGAGGAAAAGATGCTTCTCTCCCTTTTATGCTCTTGTTGCTTTTGCTGTCTTCCACCACCATGATTGATTTCCCCTCAACCTGCCAACCTGCTGTGAAGCCAGATGATTATGGACTGAAACTTTTACAAACTGTGAGCTCAATAAACCTTTCCTTCCTTAAATTTGGGCATCAGATATTTTGTCTCAGAAATGAGAGAAAAGTAACTAGCACAATACCAATGGTCCAGTTCCAGGTAGGAGCCAGACTCTGATTACTCTCAGAGCCTCAAGGAATAAACACAGATCCTCTGGTCACTTCCAAACTTTCTTTCATCTGAGGGTCATGTATAACTCAAAACATGGCTGGCAAGAGACCCCGAACTCCCACTCTCAGGCTTAGAGGGTCATTCTGAGGACACACAGCAAATGACTTTTCTCCATGTATTTCTCCTCTTCCTCCTCCCCTTCCACATTTACTATGTGCTAGGTGCTGAAGACATAACCATGAACAAGGTGGGTAGTCCTTGCCTTCCTGGAAGTGAAGCTAAAGACATTCAGTTTAGGAAGAGTGGCAAGCAACAGTCAGGGTAGCTAGACTGCAGGGCAAGGGGGAAGGCTGCTAAGCCTGGAGCTTCTGCCCTGCTTCTGTCCTAACACAAGCCTAGTAAAGTTTCTCAGACATGCCTGCTCCTCTGTCCTACCTTGGTTTCCAAGAATCCAAGCAAGCATAACCTGGAGAGACGAGGTAGGTAAAAAGGCATGTGGAGGTAAGCCTTATTGGTAATCAGACCAAGTTTGGCAACTGCTGCCAAAAGCATAATTGAGAGGCTTGGTGTTACTAGGTCTTCAGCCATGTGCCCATACCATAAGCCATGGCAGCCCTGTATCTTGAGTCCAGCTGCCTGGCTCTGATATCTACCCCAGCCTCACGGCCTCTTCTCACTCTAGAGGGACAGCTTCAGTCCAATAAAGAACTGGAGGACTCATAAACAAATGGAACCTTAGTTAAGAGCTCTGGTGTCAGATTGCATCAGTTAGCTATTGCCACAGTACTGCTGTGTAACAGCCAACCACAAACTCCTCGAGCTCCTGGGCAGGAGTAATCATTTAGCTAGAATGGGTTGTCTGGAACAACTCAGGTGACATGTGGCCAAGTCTACTTTTATACTAGAGACCAGCTAGGAATGAGCAGAATCAGTTATAAAACAGATTATCCTCCTGGGCCCCAGGCCTGTTCCTATATAGCAAAGGCCAGTGAGCTGGCCCAGAAATATTTTTTCAAGCCGAGGAATCACAAACTTTTAGAGCTATACTTAAAATCAGCACACTGCCCCTTCCATCTTATGACCTTAGCCACAGAAAGTCATCTACTTGAACCTCAAGTCGAGGATGGGTAAAACACTCCATTGCTTTATTGAGAAGTATTACAAAGGCATATAGCACAGGATGAAAAACCAGGACAAGTAATGCAATCTGTCCCAGACTGCTTCTTTGGCACTCTGGCTTAGCCACTTGTTAGCTGCATTACTGTGAGTAAGTTATTTAATTTCTTTGAACCTCTGTTTTCTTGTCTATAAGAGAAAGATACTAATGGCACCTTCCTCTTCAGTGGTAGTAGGGATCCTCTTCATGCAGGAAAGCAGGCAAGTAGTGGCTTGATAAGCCGAGCTATCTTCACACCATGAAGTTTTGCAGCCACAAGAAAACCATTCTTGGAGCAGAGCTAGTTCTGGGGTAACAGAGAAGGAATCCAAACCTTAGCAAAATCATCGAACTGCCTGGTTGAGTGACCGGAAACCCCGAACATTAGAGTACTGAAACACATGAGTTCCTTGGTTCTTTCAGCCAGTGTAAGCTGCCTATTCCAGGACTTTCTGCCAACAGCTTCCCTTCTGATGTCGACCCAGACTTTCAATGTTTTCCCAGGCTTTTTTCTTAAACCTTGCTTCTTTTAGGAATGAATAGCTCTTGAAAGGAAATATTCAGCAGACACTTCAGTTTCACAACAGTTTATTTATCTTCCATTAAATTCAAGTTCAATGTATCCAATGGCTTTTATTTCAAGTAACATACATAGTGGGAGCCCATTTTTGTGACTTGTTTCTGTTTGATCCAAGCCTCCAGCTTTCTACCCACCTACGCATCCTTCCGCATGGAGAAGAAACAGGATGAGCTTGCAGTAGGAGAACAATAGCTATTTAGAACGGTCTTGGTATTGCTTTCACTTTCTCACGTTTTTAAATCTCTTGCATTTTTAAAGGAGCATCTCACTTTTTATTTTACTGAAGTATAGAGCAATTCTGCTTTTCTTCAAAAACAAAACCTAAACCACTGGTAAAGACAATAGCTGTCACTGTCATTCTCTGAGGGCCCATTACATTCTAGGTGATTACTTCCTGAAACATTAAAGATCTCATGGCTCCAAGCCAGGCCCCTTCCTCCTCTTCTTCTCTCCCTTTGAGACAAATTCATCTCCTCCAAGGTTTCCATCTCCCTTGTCTTATGGAATCAGAGGCTGCTGTGGAGTCAGAGGTCAGAATGGTGCTTCCTTCTCTATTTAACTGAGGTCAAGTACCAGAGCCACGGTCCTTAGCTGGAACACAGGTCTGCAGATTCCCAGTTGGGAGCCTTTTCAGTGGCACTAGAACGTTTTGTATGGAAAGCCAAGAATTCCATCTTCTGAGCCAGGAGATGGTGTGTCAGCCCTCTTGATCCTGTTAGAATCTCCTTGGAGTTTCTCCTGATCTGTAAAACTGGAAATAAGTCTCCCATCCCAAAGCTCAGATAGCCTTTATGAATAACAATCAGCATTGGGGACATTTTTTTAAAAGTTGCTATTATTAATTTTACAGAAATAAAATCTAATTGAATTCCTCCTGGCTTTCCCCCATTAACTTAATGTTATGGACTTTTAACGGATGTTTTAATCAGACGTTCCTATTAATGGGAATATGGCTCAATTTTCCAACGAGGGCCTAAGCTGCCAATATTCCCATTTGGACTTTTAATTAAGGTGAGAAAATATTAACCAGTTATACTGGGTTATTGCCTATGCTCTTGAGAGGATGATGAGGTCACATCATGCCAGGTATGCCAGGGTCTCAGGAGAGAATGCAGATGTGCCTAGGTTTGAGACCATGGAGGAGGCAAATCAGGCCCCCATTCCTTGGGGAATGGGACTGTGCTGAGGGTGAGCTCTTTTCCCAAATGGAGAGTCACATGTGAATACTGGATCCAAGCAAGGATCTGCTTGTTTGCTTTCCTTCTCTGGGCTTTTGAAATACTCATTGGACAAGTCTATCAGTTTGATTTGCTGTATAACAAAACACTCCACAATTTAGTGGCTTTCAAAACAACCTATTCTGTGGGCCCTGCGGCTGCTCCGCTGTGGGCCCCGCAGATGATCTGCAGTGGGCCCCGCAGTTGCTCCACTGTGGGCCCCGCGGCTGCCCCGCAGTGGGCCCCATGGTTGCTCCGCTGTGGGCCCCACGGCTGCTCCTCTGCTGCTCCGCAGTGGGCCTGGTGGCTGCTCTGCTGAGGGCCCCGCTCAGGGCACCTCATGGACTGGACCCGCCCCCACCCATAGCACGATGACAGGGTGGAGCCAGGCGGTCTGCTGTGAGCATATGTGCTTTCCCGCCTCCAACCATGGCAGTTTGTATACACCCATGTATGTTATAGTATAGTCTGAGGCAGCTATATCTCTTCCCAAGGCGAGAGTCCAAGGATATAGATAAACCCAGGAGTACAGTTATTATCACAGGGAAGATAACTGATTGAGTGGTAGGGCAACGGAGATGAGGGAGGAGAAAAACTGAGTGATCAAATGGGCCATCATCTGTGTAACTGAGTAACAAAGGTGAAGGTAACATTATGTAGGACAGCATCCAGAGCTAATTCCCTTCTATGTTCTCTATAATTCTGTATTTCCTCAATCGTTTTTGTATTAACAGAAGTGAAGATAACCTTATATTATGCAGCATCCAGTGCAAATTCCCTACTATATTCTCTATAATTTGGTATTTCCTTTAATGTTTTTGTGTTAACTAATGTGAAGATAACTATGTAATACAACATCCAGTGCAAATTCACTACTATATTCTATATAACTTTGTATTTTCTGTATTGTTTATGGCTTGTTCTGGTTCATATGTCTCCATTCTTTTGTCTTTAAAATAAAATTAAAAATAAATAAATAAATAAATAAATAAAACTGTCCCATAAAAAAAAAAACCTATTGTTCTTCAGTGCAGCGATTTGGCTTGGTCTGAGTTTAGGTGGGCCTTTCTTCTGGTCAGGCCTGGGCCAGAGTGAGCTGACCTTGGCAAGGTTTGTTCACACATCTGCAGTCCAGTAGCACATTGGAGTGGCTGGTTGGATGGTGATGGTTGCTCTGGGAGACTGGGGCTGGCTAGGGCTTTATTTTACCTGGCCACTCATCCTACACCCTGTAGTCTAGCACAGAGTCTCAGGAGCTGCCTGAGGACAAGGCTTAATGCTCAAGTACTATCCAGACCTCTTGGGCCGCCACTGACTGACTGACCAGAGAAAGTCCTGCAGAGGACACTTTCAAAGGGTGAAAGTATGTGACATAAACAAATTCAACCACTCCTCTCAGTACCCCCAGAAGATTAGACTGGGGGAAAAGGAGGTAGATTTGGAGACAGAGATAGCTGGCCCAGCTCTGAAACACTAAAGCAGAGGCCCCCAATACCTGCAGGAAGGAAGTTAGCCTGGCAGTAGGCACCATGGAACCCTGGCAACCTACACCCGAATTAAGGAAACTTTATACTACCTGACCCTCTATAGTCATTGACCAGCCTGGGATGGCCAGAGAGTTGATCTTCTCTCCCAAAACCAGATATCTCTATTTTAGTATAGAATCTCTCCATGCTTAAAGGTTAGAAATCAACTTTTAAATTCTTATATACTTTCCATATTGCTCAAGCTAGGGTCCATATGGTGTTGTTCTTGATTCCTATCATAACTTAACGGGAAACCACAATATCTGGAGCCCTTGATGTCCTGCAAATGAAGAAAGAGGATGCCCTCAAATTCTTTGCTGCAGGAAACCACTTAGGCGTCACCCACCTGGATTTCCAGATGGAGCAGTACATCTACAAAAGGAAAAGTGATGGAATCTACATCATAAATCTGAAGCGGACATGGGAGAAGCTTCTGCTGGAAGCTCGAGCCATAGCCGCCGTTGAAAACCCTGCTGACACTGGCATCGTATCCTCTAGGCACACGGGCCAGCGCGCTGTGCTGAAGTTTGCCACTGCCACTGGAGCTACTCCTGTCACTTGCCACTTCATTCCTGGGACCTTCACTAACCAGATCCAGGCAGCCTTCCAAGAGCGATGTCTTGTGGTGGTTACTGACCCCGGCACTGACCACCAGTCCCTCACAGAGGCATCTTACCTCAATCTGACAACCATTGCTCTGTGCAACACAGATTCTCCTCTGTCTTATGTGGACATTGCCATCCCGTGCAACAATAGGGGAGCTCACTCAGTGGGTCTGAAGTGGTGGATGCTGGCCCAGCAAGTGCTGCGCATGCGTGGCATCATCTCCCGTGAGCACCTGTGGGAAGTCATGCTGGATCTCTATTTCTACAGGGGTCCTGAAGAGATTTGAAAGGAAGAGCAGGCAGCTGCTGAGAAGATGGTGACGAAGGAGGAATTTCAGGGCGAATGGACTGTCCCAGCTCCCGAGTTCACCGCTGCTCAGCTGGAGGTTGCAGACTGGTCTGAAGGGAGCAGGTGCCCTCTGAGCCTATTCAGCAGCTCCCCGCGGAAGACTGGAGTGCTCAGCCAGCCGCGGAAGGCGGGTCTGCAGCCCCCACTGCGCAGGCCACTGAGTGGGTGGGAACCACCACCGAGTGGTCTCGAGCTGCTCTGCAGACACTTCAGCAAAGTGGAAATAAGGCTGATGGAAAATAAAACACCAATTTCCAAAAAAAAAAAAAGAAAACATAAAACCCTATATAGTCCATAGAGCAATGGGGAGAACATAGAAATAGACACTTCATGAAGTGGACAAATGTCAATGGCTAATACATATGAAAAATGATGGCTGACCTCATTAGCCACCAGTGCAATGAAACTAAACCAACAATGAGGTACCACAGGAGTGAAAACTGTAGTGAGACATTATCTCAAAGAATAAAAGATGTGCACAGGGGGTGCCCAGAAATTCCACTACTTTGATATATAAAAGCTGTGAGCCTACATTCACAGTCAAGAGTGAGCATGGTGGCATAGAACAAAGAGCCCAGCATTGGAAACAACATCCACAATACAGCTGACAAATATTTTATTTAGTAGCACTAGAATGGAGTATTATACATCAATAAAAATGACCGAAGTATTGATACATGAAAGAACATGGAGGTGCCCCACAAACATAATGCTGAGCTTAGGACTTCTTGAAATCTTATTTCTAATTTACACCCTTATTTTATCTCTGTAGGTACATTTTAGATTACCCATGTTGAAAAATATTTCCTGTAAGTAGAGCTTGAATTAATGGTGTTTGTCATAAATTCTTAGTTATTTTAGTGACTGCTTCCATTAGATTTTAATTATTTTAAATACCAAATTAAATATTGATTTGTTGGTTGTCGCTAAAGTGATTATTACTTTAAAAGTGTCCCTTCTTAACACATGGGACTATAAATAAAATGATATGCATAGTTAAAAAGAGACAAAATGAATGTATACCGTGTAGTTCAATTTATACAGTTAAAGAAGAGTAAAATTGAAATGTATATTTGAGAACCTATACATGAATGACCAAACAACCTCTAGAAGAGAGGACAACAACATGAAAGAACGTAGATATTTGTCTCTGGTGGCACAGGAGGGGTAGTGGTCCTCTGTGGGCGCTTCAGGGCTACTGGCAACACTTTCTTCCTTGACCGGATGGTGGTTATCTGAGTCAGGAATCTGAGTGGGACTCCGCTGGCCAGTTCTTTTTGCAAGAGGTGTTGACTGGGGTCACTCGGCGGCGTGCAGTTGGTGACAGCAGTGCCCAGGATCCCAGGCACCTTCGCTCCTGCTGGCTTGGCAGGGATGGCTGGACCTCGGTTTGTCTGGGTCCCCTCCAGCCGTGTGCGGTCTCCCCAGCAGGAGGCTGGACTTCTTACCCCGAGACGGCTGGGGCTCCGTGAGAGACTGTGCCTGAGACAGGAGGCGTGAGCTGTTGGTCTGCTAAGGTCAGAGCCTGCACTTCACAGCACGCTCTACTCCTCCGTCATCATGGCGCAAGAGGGAGAAACAGGGAAGCCCCTTCTTCATAGGAGGTGGCCAGAGACTCTTTAATCCATCACACTCTTATGGCTCCCATGACTGATTGATTGATTATCCCCTGGTTTGAAATTTGAGGAGGCAGCACTGGAACCCAGAGCCTCCTGCTGCTCTTGCTGGAGGAGCCTAGATATCAGCCTCTTCCTCGGTCTACAGAGGGCCCTGCCCTCCTCTCTGTGCCTGTTCAGACGGTGCTCAGTGAGCAGCTGCGTGCAGCTCCCGCCCTGCCCACTGCTTCCACAGCAGCTCTCGAGAGGGTCTGGGGGATGCTCACTGCCAAAGGCTTTGCAGCCCACCGTGGCGCGTGGCCCAACCATGCCGTCTCTTCCTGCGTCCTCCGTGGGGTGTACCTGTCTGTTCATATTTTATTTGTCAAGTTTTTACACAGTGGCAGATGAGCCCAGAGGTGGCTGTCTGCACTTTAGAGTGCAGGTGTTGGCGTTCCAGTGTTAGTTCTGCCATCTACTGGCTGGATGGCTGTAATTGAGTTATTTCATGGGCTGGCGCCTCGGTCTCTTTGTCTGTGAGATGGGAATGATAACAGTGCACCCCCCAGGAGGGTTGTTACGAAAAGCACCTAAGTGAACACTAAGCACTAAGGGCACACTTGCTCACAGCGAGGGCTCCTCGCACGGCTGCGCGATTTTTATTACCACTAGGTAAAAATGCACCAGGTAGAACTTCTTTAGAGGGGCCCAGGAGGAAAGGCAGACGCAACAGGCACATCCTCTCCTGTTCTCCCCAGAGGCAACCCCACTGGGAGTTTTGGGGATGCATTGCCAGGAACATTCACCTAGGCACATGTGTGTGTGTGCATGGGTCTTTAAAATGACATGCATGTTAGATATGTAATTAAGCACACACATGCATGCGATTTTAAGGTACACACATGTTGCATGCAGGCAATTTTAAAATAAATATATGTGGTTTTAAAATTACATGTGTGCTACAAATATGTAATTCAGAAATTGCATGTGTGGTTGGTTGCTGAATAATTCGGGACACTGTCAGTGCCTTGTTTTCTTTTCTTACCCCAGTTTCAAAGAGATTTTTACCAGCAGAGATAGACACAAAAAATAGCGAGCTCTGACAGCAGAGGTGCGGGGTGCTGCAGTCCCCGGGGAAGAGACTTGTGAAGGGAAATCCTTCCAGAAGTATCCCTCAGAACCTTCATTCTGGGGGCTCCTGACTATGCTTATAGTAAAGGTTTTGCCCCAAATTCACTATTTACCTGTAAAAGTCCCTTCTTTCTGACCTCGGTTTTCCTGCCCATTCAATGGGTACTGGACATGGCAATTGCCAAGTCCTTCCGAAGCAGGGCAGCACAGGGCTGGCTTGGCCAGCACCAGGGACGTTGGGTCCCGGGCTTCTTGTACAGCCTAGGAGTCACCCAGACCCACTTCACACGGCCTCTAAGAACAGGCCCGGGGAGGGATGTCACTGAGGCATAGAGAGTCGGGTAACCAGGCCAGAGTAGGAATGAGGCAAATGTCCTGGGACTGCCTGAACCGAACCCACGGCATTTGAAGACGCCAGGCGGGCGGCCTCGGTTTGTGTTGGACGCCTCACAGCCCGCCCGTGGTAACCGAACCGGCTTTTGTTTGTTTGTCTAAATAGGAAGACAGAGGCTGGGGCTGCCTGGGATGGCTCCACAAACAGCCTGCAGCCAGAGTAGGTGGCTGGGGAGCCTAGCCGGGCAGCCACAGGCTGCAGGGACTGAGGAGGGGGCGCCTGGAGGCCAGGCTAACGGAGCCTGCAAGGGATTGCCAGAGAGGGCAGGCAGGACTGAGGAGCAGGGCCTATGGGGTGGAGTCCCCCTGCAGAAGTAGAGGGCAGGAAGGAAGCATCTGGGCAGGTATAGCGCAGGGCTCAGAGCAGGCCTCCCACCTTCCACATGGCTCTTCTGTGGCCCCCTGGCTCTGTGTCCCAGGGAATGTGAGCCTAGGCCATCCTCTGAGCTGCTCTGCTTTGCCCATCACAGCAACACAGTGTCAAATGGTCCACTGATCTCTGCCTCCTCCTGCAGGGTGTAGGGGCAGAGGCCACAAACCAGTGCCTCCCCAGTCAGCACAGGAAGCGAGGGCAGATGTTTCTCTGTGGGTGGGAGAGCTGCTGATGCTGGGGAGCTGGAAGTCCTTCGATCCTCAAGGCCTTGTGTTCTTCCTGCCCAAGACATTCTGGGGAAAATGGGGGTGAGTAGGACCCCACGTCTCAGAATTAGAGGAATTGGTGTCTTTTCATGGAAAAGAAGGGAGATAAATAGATATATAGATATAGATAGATAGATATGGAATTACGTATACATATAGATGTGGATACAACTGTGGATCTAAACATGAATGTGGGTATAGGTTTAGGACTGAACTATTTGAAAGAACCATTTTTACACTGTAGATCAACAGTGGACTAACACTGTCAATTTCATATGGGTCAAGCCAACTGTAGTCACAGATACAGAGGTACAATGACATAGATCTAGATGCATACATGTACACACCAGAAATATGTGTTCCTATTTTTGAATGATACAATAGCCACTGAATATTCAGTTTTTCTGAACTAGCCCAGACAAATCTCCTTGATCTTTGCACTGTCCTTTGCACCTTATCCTGCCTCGCACACATTAAGACCTTGATGTAGTTGGATGGTCTCTGTGGTCTATGAGCAGGCTTGCTCCTGCAGAAGCCAGGCCCCTGGGTCTGCTAATGGAAACTGGACCTCACTGACTTCTTACAGGGCTGACCAGCAAAAAGAGCTTGGGCATTTAGAACTGAATCCCTACGGCACAATTTACCATTGGTGACTCTGGTGACGATCCATCCTCCTGGACCCTTGGTTTCCTGTCGGGAATAGGGGCTGCACACAGGATCTCTGGTGAGTCCTTTGTGAAAGTGAAACAAAATCTGCCAGGACCCAACACAATGACACACGCCATGGCTGTCACAGCTTATGGTTTTCCCCTCCACCCTGTTCTCTTCTTACTGGGTCTTTCCTGGCTGCCAGAATGGGAGAATAGATTTGGTCACTGTCCCTGGGGGAGATGCACAAATGTTAGTTATATAGCCTTATTTTTAATTACAGAAATAATCAAAGGTCATTTTTAAAATGCATGGAAGAAAAATAAAGGAAGAAATTAAAAGTTCCCTAATCTTATAACTTGAGACTTCTAGGATTATAATTTTAGGCTATGGAGAATTCTTTCAGGCATGAGTAAAGAAAATCTTAAGCCAATTTGAGAAAGAAGGAAATTTATGAGGTCATGTGACTAAAATGTTCAAAAGTTTGTCAGGCATCACCCACAAAGGGCCTGGGCATTAGGTGTGCCATCAGAGATGGAGTCTATCTTCACATCTGCTTTCCTCTGTCTGGCTTCATCCTTAGCCAAGAATGATGCCCATAAACAAGTCCATCTGCATTACTCCTGCAAAGGTCACAGAATTCCATTTGATTGGTCCAGACCGGGTCATATGATAACTCCTGAACCAAACACTTGGTTAATTCCAGTTGGCCCGGCCCATGGTAATGTTCATGCTAGGGCTGGGGATGAAATTAGTCCCACAGGGACAGTCAGCCTGAAAGTGAAAACAGGCCAGGTCCCTGGAGGAAATTAGGGCACTCTCTCCAATAGAAGAGTGTGTGCATACTTGGCAAACAAAACAACTCACGTGTACCTGAAATACCATCATGCACAATTTTTTCCCCAAAATACTATGGTCAGAAGTGTTAGGGAACTTAGAGAGGGATAGATGCTGTGCCCATCCAAATGCTAGTACAGCTCTCTAGCAGGCTACACCCTAGGATTCTGTTATATATCTTCTTCCTTTGTGCCCTTCCTATGCACCACACCAGCCCAACCACCCAGGTCACATCTGAAAATCAAATTTCACAGCAGACACGCCTCCTCCAGAGAGAACCGTGGTAACTGAAGGCCCTGACTAAGCACAGCATTGGAGGAGAGACATTGGACCTCAGAGGCATTCAGAACTCAAAGTGCATATGCCACAAATAAAAGGCAGCACAACCCTCAGAAGATGGGGCTCCAGTTCTGCCTCCTCATTGCCCCCTTCCTGGTCCCCAGTGGACCCAGCTATGGAGGGGCAGCTCTGATCTTTGTCACAAACTCAAACTCTTGAAATCAGCATCCTGGTTTTCTCTTAGAGAATGACCCCTCTTCCTTAAAGAGGAAGTTTGGGACAAATTTTGGAGATTATCATGCTATGCTGAAGCCAGTAGGACTAGTTCTATTCTTTCCTTCTGCTCTGCAGCAAAATATGTGATCTCTTTTAGCCAATCAGTGAGGTCATGGGCACCATGTGATCACACACCAATGATGCAGGGACGAAAGGCTGGGATTTCTGCCCCCAGCTGGGGTCCACCCTTCCTCCTGTGACCCAAGGTATGGTTGCTGCTCCCTAAGCTTCCAGAACCTTGCCTATCATAACCAAGCTGCTGATTCCTTACCATTCTGCGAGTCAATTTTCTAATGCTAACCTGCTTCCTTTGCTTACAATCAAAGGATCTAAACCAATCAGCACTCTAAGGGCCCTTTCAATTCCAAAGTTGTCTGCAGGGATAGCCCCTTCCTGAGTGCCCACATCTATGGTCTCTTCTTTCTCTCTGGACACACCACAAGATTGCTCAGGTGCTCCTCCGCTTCCAACAGGTCCTGTCCCATGAAACCACCATGAGACGAAAATATCATCAATCCAAAATGCATTTAAAACACTTAATCTACTAAGTTCACAGTTGAGCCTAGACTACCTGACATGTGCTCAGAACACTCACATCAGCCACAGTGGGGCTAAATCCTGTAAGAGCTTATTTTATAACAGTGTTGATGGACATTCTGGAGACAGGATGGGAAGGGAAAACACAAAATATAATATGCAAAACCTTGGCAACACAGCATACTGTCAAGCATTTGGTGTCCCTATACCTTTCTCCCATCCTGCGATCACACAGCTTACAGAGGACCTCCAGCTCTGTCACTCCTTGGCACCAGAAAAAGTATCTACTATTCCACACACAGCTATCCCTGGGAAGGGTAAAAGTTTCAGAATGTGAAGTAGAGTTTCTGCTGCATGCAGATCACTTTGGCAAAAGTGATCGGTTGACACACTCATTGTAAGTCAGGTGAGAGCAAGTTCTGGCCACTGGAAAGTGGGCCTTAAGGGGTGTATGTCACTTTCCAGCCGGGCCCAGAGAGCCTCAGTGCAATTCTTCATGGAGAGGACCCAGGGCTGAGAGGAGAGCGGGGTAGGCAGCGGAAGGAGCCTTTAATGCATGGGACCCGGAAGCAGCTTAACCTTCCCTGCTGCCACTGCTGCATACCATATGAGAGAGAAATGGGTGGAGTTCCACTGTCTTAGGCCCCAGGGACACTGGGGTTTACCTAGGGAGCAGCAACCATACTTTGGGTCACAAGAGGAAGGGTGGACCCCAGCTGGGGGCAGAAATCCCAGCCTTTCATCCCTGCATCATTGGTGTGTGATCACATAGTGCCGATGACCTCGCTTGGGCTGTGACTTTCCCACGAAAAGATCCTATGCCTTCGCACTAGCAAAGAACTCACCCAGGAAACCCAAGAGGGGACTTCTAGCTGTTGCCTCCTTTGTTAGTCAGAAGACCAGGCTCCCTGGGAGCAAGGACCAGACCTGCCCCCTGTACCACGGAAGGGCTTTGATCAGCAGGGAGCCTCAGCCTGACCTGACCACATGGGACTGCTCCTTTATTGCCCCTTCAACTGGAACCTCCAATTACATTAGCAGTGAAGCTTCATCAGGGACCTGGGGATTTTGAAGTGACTTTCGGATGTTCTGGAATCTTCCCCTCCGAGTTCACTGGGCTGGGCCCCTTTTCCCAGAGCACTTTGGGAAGATCCTTCCCTGACTAGAGGAGCAGATGTTGATTTGCATATATGCATGTTTCTGGCCTCTGATGAGATTAGAAGGTGCATTTTTAATCAAAGCCTCCAGCGAGGCTTGGCCCTGGGAGGCAAACTCGAGGTGGGCAGAGGAAATGTCACAGCAAAAAGGGTGTGGGCCCAGGAGAAAGGAACTCTCGGAGCTGAGACTTGTTTATAAAATTGGAAAGGGGCTGGAGGGCCTCTGGGGCTGGGAAACAGGGCAAATGTAGAAGGGAGGCTCCTGAGTTGGGATATCTGCCCCAACCCTGCATTGCTATCTATAAAACCTTAGACAAGTCCTGTTCCTCCCACAGACTCAGAGGACTCAATGAAAGAGAGCATTGGCGTGATGCCATTGGATCGGGTAAATTTTCCAGGTTATTCAGAGGTGAGGAGAAAGTATCATTGATGTGAAATGCTTTGCAAATATCCTTCCAGGAAGAGTTATCTTGTGACAGCCTGCCCTCCCTCTTCTCTGAGCCCTGTTCCTAAAGAAAGGGCAGCAGATTCAAGTCCAAAGGACTGGGGACTCTTTCCTTTAAAAGAAAGTGCCCTTTCCTGCCAAATGCATATTTTGGGGGCAGGTGTAAGATGGAAACTTTCCAGCAGTGCTTCTGATGAACGAAAGATAGATTCTTTTCATGAGAAGATGATGTTGAGCAATGACTCCAGAGAGTGGGCTCTGTGCTCCTTGAGATATCTAATTCACAGAGCAGGAGAGTCCAAAGCCCTTCAAAAGGGTGAATTAGGTAACTACAAGTATTCCTTGAACACATCAAATAGTTGGCTACCACAGGGCCTCTGTCTGGGCTGTGTGTGTGTGTGTGTGTGTGCGCGTGCAAAGTTCTTCCCCACTTTCACCCACATCCCTCCTGAAAAGTTGCCTCCCCAGAAAGGCCTCCCCTGACCATCTTGGATGCAGTAGCTCCTCTTTGTCCCTCTTTTTCTTCTAATCCAGAACATCTCAACTTCAGCTCTGTTGATATTTTACACCACATCATCCCATGCTGAGGATGCAGGGCTGTCCTGGGCATTGTGGGAGGCTCGACCATATCCCTGGCATTGCCCCTGGATTCCACTAGCCCCTTTGTCCTGAAGGTTATGACAGTCAAGTGGCCCCAGGCACTGTCAAACACCCCCACAGCGGTGGGGGGGGCATCTTCCCGATGGAGAATCCATGGTCCAACCTCTTCTTCTTTTCCTACCTAGGACTTAGGAGTACCATTCATCCATCGGGCATCACCCCACTGGAACCTGGTCTGCTCGGGCAGAGAGCAGGTCTCCTTTGATTCCAAGGTGCTTCTGGGTCCAGAGTTGCACGTGAGACAACTGAGAGCCCAGCAAATACTCGTGGAATGAATGAGTGAGAATATACACCTGCGTCATGGGACCTCATTACCGTTTGTGCATACAGGTGTGTAAAAGACGTAAGGGGTGTATTCATGTGGCAGCTGGGGAAAAGAGCTCCTTAGGGAGAGGGCAGTCTGCCAGGAGAGCACTGATCTTCCCCCGCCCACTCTGGTCAGAGCACCCTGGAAGCCTGTAGAGATCAGATCCTGCTTGGAGGTCAGCTCCTCCCTGTGCTCCTCAAGCACAGGGTTGAAACTACTCTGCATGGCAAACTTACAGACCCCCTCTCCTGGTTCCCACTGGACTCAGAATAAAAGCTAATGTGTGCAGTAGAAAAAAAGAGGCCTACATACACTATGCCCCTCACCTCTCTGACCTTGATCTCCTTTATTCTTATCTGTATAAGCTGGGCCCCTGAAACTCTGGCCTCCCTGAGTGTTTTTTGAATGCTCTAAGTATATCCTGCCTCAGGGCCTTTGCACTTTCCACTGCTTCTTAAACCCAACTAGTAATTTTCATGTCTTGCGCTTTCCCTGTATTTTGTAGATATCTGCTCAAAAGCCACTTTCTCAGAAAGGCCTTTTCTTACCTCCCTGTGTATGTTGTCTGTCTCCTGCAGTATAGTGTCTGCTTCTAGGGGACAGGAGCTTTTGACAGTTTTGTTGTCTGCTACATCCTCAGCACCTCGATTATTGCTTGGTGCATTCATGGTGACAGTGGTGGTAGGTAATGCTGGTCATGGTGTGTGCTCGACTTATGTGACATTGCTATTCCACACCCTAAAGCAACCAATAGCACATAACAGAGGTCGGGTTCTCTGGGGCCAGCTCTGAGACACAGAGTCTCAGAGTCACAGAAACTAATCTATCAGGTAGCATTTTCAGTCACAATGCGCAGGAGATAGGAAAGTGCAACAGGGAAGGGAAAGGGCCCAAGAGAAATGTGTTACAGAGACAGCGCTCAGAGCTGCCCACTCAGCAGCAGATGGGGTGACATCGTACCCCCCACGCCTGTCAGTCTGCTCTGAAAGGATGTACGTGCCCAGATGCTTCTGGCTGTCTGTGCATTCAGGCAAAGCACGCTCCAGCAACCTGAGGGCAGCCCAGTGGCAAAACAGCTGCAAGTGCTGACTGCTCGGGGAGAAGCACAATCAGAGCCAGAACCGCTGTGCGGCGAGGTGGGAAGATGACGCAGATGCTGCCTGGAGTCCCGACCGCGTCTGTCCTCATGAGCTCGCCGCGTGTGTGTTCAAACCGCCTCCAGCCTAGCTCAACTGCGGTTGGACTTTGTTGGTAGTTTCAAAAGTGACCTCATTTCATGCTACCCCCAACTCACACCTCTCACTAAAATCTGGCTGCTAGAGAGACTCCCATGCACCCACGTATTCCATGGACCCTCGCCCCTCCTCACTCCCAGCTGCAGGCCAGTGGCCTCCCTGGCCCATCCGCTTGGCATCCTGAAGTAGAGTCCATGGAGGCACCGCCACCAGGTTATCAGCATAGTTGCCTCCCTCTGCCTCAGCTTGAGTCACTGTCAACCTTGTCCTTGGGCACTCTTCCTGCCTGGCACACCTCAGCCTTGAGGTCTATCCTTCTTACCCTTGAGACCTCCTCTGCAGACCAGCTCCAATACTGCTTCCCAATGGAACAGACCTCCTCCATGGCTTTTTTGCTGGGATCTTCCAACAAACACTCAGCAGACAATCTGCACACCTCCTGGCCCACCCTTTATCGCGCAGGACTGCCCTCTTGTCATTCATTCCCTGCTGCAGGCAATTGCATAGCTCTGTTCCTCTGGGACCTTGGTTCCTGCTGGGTGCCCAACTTCTCATACACATCAACATATGCTTGATAAGTGAGCCCATCGGCTGGCCAACCGGTCCACAGGGGAAGGAGGAATGAGAGATGCTACTTAAAAACCCAAGTTCTTCCCCATGACCCCTTCTCCCACCCCTGAGCCTAGGGCTGGGGTACAGGCTTCTGTGACCTTGACGTGGGCCAAAGACAGTCCCTCTCAGGTTCCTTCCTCCTAGTGGCCTTCAGTCCCTCAATCCCTCAGTCCCTCAGCCCCTCAGTCCCTGTACAACTTCTCTCACCTTCCTTTTCTGCCCCAGAAGCTTCTGGAACCCGGTCAGACTTCAGTGCCCCGAGGGTTAACTGCCTCGACCTGTGTTCAAACTGTTCGCTGTCAAATGGATTTCGTGGGCAAGCCAGAGAGCAGAAGCTGGCCAAGCTGGGGCCGGCAGAGGTTTATTTTTCTGCTGACTACCAGCTCCCAGTTGGGTAGCTTTCCCAGGACAAATCTCCGGCCCCGTTTTCCCTGGCTCTCTCTCTCCATATAAAAACAACTTTATCTCTAAAGAGCAAATAACACCCAGCGCTCATAACAGATGCCAAGAACTGTTTCTGTTTTGATTTTTGAAAATAAAAATTCAACTGTGTTCAATAAAATTCGGAAGCCGCTTCCCTCTGTGGAAATTAAAGGAATCCAAGACGCCCGAGAAGCCACCGACCTTCCTAATTAAAGCTGCAGCAACGGCGGGAATCCGCTTCCTACAACCAGCCTGCTCTTGCTGAGGCGAGAACAAAGCCGGCCCCCATCAATATTTCATTCTCTCTTTTCTTCCTCGATAACAATGCCGTGTGTTCTGAGTGCGCCCCCAAAAAAGACATGCAGAGCTATGTTAATTAGGGTTTAAATAATTGACACCCCAGATCTCACTGTGTTTCCAGAAGTGTGCAGAGTGGGCTGCTGGCTGAGCGCATAATTGTATGGGTTCAGGGTTGACTTTCGTCTGTCTGTCAGTCTGTCCTGTTTGGCAGGCAGTGGGCTTAGGGGAAAACTAGTCCCAATTCTCCCAAATTGTGCTGAGCTTATCCTAAGGTTTTAGGGTTTTTTTGCTTTAGGTTTTTTTTTTTTTTTCCTTTGAATTGCAAGCTAAGTCATAGTAACCTGGGGTCTGTCTGCAGGAGGTGAGCTCTGCCCTTGGTCCTGCCTGGGCCAGGGAACAGGCCACCCCAGTTCTCTGACTACTTTCTGGACACACTCTGTAGATGCTTGATGCACAGGAAAGTCAAGTAAGTAGTACTTTCAGAAGAGAAAGGAAGGAAAGAAGGCAGGGAGAGAGGGAGGGAGAGAGATAAAATGAAGAAGGGGAGGGGGATGGATGGATGATGGATGGATGGATGAATGGATGGATGGATGGACGGATGGATGGATGAGTTTGTCCTGTGGCCCATGGTAACTGCTTTCCTACTATGTGGGACAATAAAAACAGGGTGCATAGTGCAACCAGAGGTCTTCTGAGCATGCAGTACCTTAGTGTCTTGTTCTTTAGCAGCTGCGAGAGGAGCTGTGAGGTAACGAGTAATGGGTATCATGGGTAATGGTGAATGAGCATCATGAACTCTGGACAGACCACCAAGGTTTGAACCCCAGCTGGCAAATAGATTTCTTCACTTACTGGCACAACTTTGGATGTGGTTCTCTCTGTGCTTCATTGTCCCCATCTGTAAAATGTGGATTATAAGAATGCCTGCCGCATGGGGTTGTACACATGAGATGTATCATATCAAGAACAAGCCACTCTCACTGCTCTCATTGTTTAAGGTCACTGCCACCCTAGAGGTCGGGCTGCAGTCATAGACCTCACTGCTCTGACGATAACCAACTCCAAAGTGCAGATGAGACAGACACATAGGATCCCAGCACTCTGCCTTCTAGGTCTCTCTTTCTTCATTGTCCTGATCCTGAGGTCATTATTTCTCAAGGCGGTCTGCTGTCCTGACTCTAGGACTCAGGGTTCTGGCAGCTGGTTTTAATTCTTGGGACCTGTGTTTCTGAACTTTCCAGCCTCCAACCCATCCACTACACAGCGTCTTTGTTTCTGTAGCTCTGAACTTGTCACCTGTGTCCAGACAACTGGTCAGCTGCAGTCCAGTCAGGAGCTCACTTTGAGACAGAGATGACCCTAAGTCCCCCTCACTGACTCCTTCACCCACAGCGAGCCCCAGCTCCTTGACTGGCAGTGTGCAAGCAGAGATACTATTCCATCGAGGAGAAGAAGGAAATGAGTCCTTCCTGAAGGTACCAAGCTTCCTGCCCTCTGGCCCCTCTTCTATTCCCAGTCCCATCCCCACAAAGGTCAGTCTTGACACTGACTCAGGCTCAGAGGTCAACTCCAGAGCCTGGGACCTGGGGGCCTGTCTGTGCCCAGTCACCTCTGTCCCTGCTCTCCACTCCTCAGCATCCCCTCCTCTCCCTGCCATGCCTTCCAGGAGGAGCACCCTTCCTTCTCCTCTTTCCTGGCAAATTCTGAAGACTGGCCAATTTGAAGCTACTCTGTCATTGTGGCAGCTAGATGTCCTCTGGAGTTCCCACAGTATAGGTCACAGACCCAGACAGTGAGTGATGTCTACAGCTGGTTCCTCAGCTCTGTGGGTTTGGGGGAGGTGACATGATTCAACCCATGTCCCACAAAAGGTCTGCCCCACAGCAGTTCTCAGTTATGTGTGGATGCATGGGTGGATGGATGGATGGACAGATGGATACAGGTAGATGCAGATGGTACATAGCTAGATGAGTTTGCAGGCAGGTGTGTGTGAGATGCACAGATAGAAGAACAAACACATGGACAAAGAAGAGTGCCAGTGGGCAATGTGGAGGGATGTAGGAAGATCTGGTAAATTTTGTCAATGACCTATTTGCCCACTCTGCTTCCAGGAGTCACTCCTCCAGTCCTTCTGACACAGACATGTCTTCTCTGTCCCATAAACATGGGCCTAATTGGGGTAATTGGGTGGCAGCTAAATATAGACAGGCACTTCCGATGAATGTGACTAAAGAACCTCAAGATCTGGAGCTCCTGGAAAAGCCATCTGTCTCCAGTGGGAACAGGAGACAGGGAAGAGGTCTCTCTCCCTTTGCATTTGAAGCCCTGGAAGCCCCCCTTCTGCTTGCCACACCGCTTGAGAGTCAGGCCTTGGTAATGAGGTTGTGCCATTCCCAAAATCTCAACTGGAAACACAGCTCTGGGACTCTCCATTGACTTGTCACTAGTACCTTGTAAGCCTGCTGAGAGAGATCCAGAGAGGTGAGATCTCTGGATGTGGAGGAGAAGAACGGCTTTACGGCATAGGCCACAGGAAGGCCCAGTGGTGCAATCCCTCAAGGCACAGAATCCAAGGACAGAGAGGAGACTAGGTGGCTAGGTATTGGGCTAAAGTCTTATTTGGTAAGTATACCTTGGCTGCTGGAAGGATTTAGCTGTTCTGCTACGTGGGCAGCTGTTCTTGTAGGTGTTCCACCAATTCCTTCTTTCAGTAACTCCACCCTCACCTTTTTTTTAGAAATATCCCATTTTACCCAGGTCCATGTGGCTCTGGCCAGGTTGAGGCATCCCAGGCCAGACCACAAAACCTCAACCTGGAAGTAGGGAGAAAATGCTCACAATGTTTCTCACCCTTTTGGGGAACCAACATGGCAGCCACTGGGGATGCCCACACAGAGACTAAAGTAGGGTGGAGAGGAGTGAGAGTCACCACTTGTATACCCACCACACAGCCCTGGGGCTCACATGTACCTCCCTGACCATTGAGGGCCCTGGGATACATGTACTTCCTTCTGCCTGCCCAGACCCTGACCAGGCTGAGCCTCCCTGACTCAGGACCAATAGCTTCTGCGAGGATCCAGGCAACTTTGCGTCACCTCCCAACAGTTTTCTTTCTAGGGCTTCTCAGTCCATTTGCCAGCTCACCTCTGAGCCCTTGAAGGGGATACTCTTCCTCCTATTCCCCTGAGGATTAGTGACACCACTTACCAGCCTCTAAAAATGGAGGTAGGAAAAGTCCTGGGCTTCTGTGATCCCTTGCAAAGTCTATTCAGCAGATGTTCATCTTCTAGGCCTAGCACAACCAATAAAGAATAAACATGGGGTTTGGATCTGGGCAGTATGTCAGCCTATCTTGGAAGGCCACACACCACAGGGCCTTTGCCCATGCTGAGCTCAGAAGAAACATTGGTTTTTCTCTGCCTCCCAATTGCTGTGGTCCAGCTAAGATGCCCTTTCTTCCAGAAGCCCTTCTCTGATGCCCACTGGTGGAGTTCTCCCTCTTTCTATGCTGTCCCTTTCCTCCCCTAGGCTGGTTGGCAGGAGCTGTCTGTGTCTGCCTTTGTCAAACCAGAAATCTGGAGAAGGGCAGGACTCTTCCCTTTTTCAGTCCTTCGCTGATAAGGAACATTGGCTACATTTGACTCAGTTAAGTCCTCTCCAGAGCACATCCTTCCCACCTTTCTCATGCTGTGGACTTTCTGACGGTTCCGACCTACCTTCCCCACACACTCAAAGCTTCCTCTCTGACCCAGGTTCTTTAGGGCCTGGGCACCTCCCTTTGCTGTCCTGCTGGCCTCTCCTCTCCCCAGCCTCTCCTTCCTGTGTGCCCTCTGGCTCCAAGCACCCACTTGCCGCATGCAGCCACTCTGCATCAGCGGAGAGGTCCCTCTCTTGAGCCTCAATCAGCCACTCCACTGCCCACCCAGGGGCACCATTGGAGTCCTAGAACCATTCCAGACACAGCCCCTTGTGGCTCAGAGCAGCCCCTCAGGTGCCAGACTGATGGTTTTCAAATCCGGGTCCTGACACTAACCGGCTGTGTGGCCTTGGGGTAGGCACTTATCCACGCTGTGTCTTAGCCTTCTTGTTTGTGAATGGGAATCATGACTGCCCCAACCTTGCAGAGTTGTAGGTAGGATTCACAGTTCACCCGACTAAAGTACCCTGGAGCAGTTCTGCTGCCTGCTTTTGTTATAAAGATGTTTTTGGTTATTTGTGGTGTCTCCTTCTGCCCCAAACTTGCTCTTCCTCATCCTCCCTGTCTCAGGAAAGGGCATCAGCACCTATCCTGCAGCCCAAGTGGACTCATCCTTGTGTCCTGCCTCTTCCCCTCCTTCCTACCCTGCAGGGATGGGCACCTGCCTGCTTTGCAAGTCTCCAGAGTTCACATCCCAGCTGCCACAGCCACCCTCCTAGTTCCACCATTTTCTCTGACTCTGGGACCTGTACAGCCTCTGTCTGGCCCATGGCCTCCTCTTCTCTCTGCCCTCCACCTCCAGTCAGGTCGATCTTCCTGAGGCTCAGCCTGAGCACATCACTGCCCTCGCTGCTGCAGGGACAAGACCCCAAGGCTGAGCACGGCCACCAAAGAGCTGGCCTCTTCCTGAGCCTCTGTGTCTCTGCGTCCTGTGTCTCTTTCTGGTCCCTCTCTGTCCCTCCTACCTGTCAGCCCAAATTGTTTGATGCTTGGCTTTTAGCAGAGCCTTTCCATCCATCTGGAGCACCTCTTCTTCTCCCCCACTCTCCTGAGCCATCCTAATGCCCTATCAAGTCCAGCTCTTTGGCCTGGTCTCCTCTCGGACGCTCCCCTGCCTCCCGTTACCCTCATGACCACCAGCCCCACTAGGCTGCCATCATCTCTCTCCCCCACAAGACTCTGAGAATGGCAAGAGAGATACGTGAATGCTGTATTGTTTAAAACAACAGGTACTTCCTTTCTCAGTGTCCTGGCTCAGGAGACTGGGCGTGCAGCCTCTGGTCTTGGGAAGCTGTAGTCATGGTGTCAGCCAGACTCGGGGATGCTGTGATTGCTGGTGGGATCCAGTTTGCTTCCTGCAGCTGTAGCCCTGCTCTCTTGTGGCACTCAGAGGGAACACCACCCATTGATCCAAGGATTTCTGGCTGGACCCCCTCTTCTGGAAGGTGCCATACCATCTCCCAAAGCCACTGCCCTGAGCACCCAGGTTTCTGATATGTGAATTTCAGGGGTAAAACCACATTTAGACTTCATCAGGGCCATCTGAACATTGTGCCTGCCACAAAGGGATTGTCTCCTTCATCTTCACTGTGCTTTCAGCCCTTGCCACATAGATGGTTCTCCAAGATGCTTGAGATCCCTTCACTGAATATATAAATGAATGAAGGAATCAATCAATCAATCAAATGGCAACCCAGCTCTGACTTGCTCACTTGGAGCAAAGGAATGGAACGGAGTTAAAAGAATCTGAAAGGCAGTATCTGGGTTCACCTTCTAGCCAACCCCTTCTTTGACCACACATGTAGGTGCCACTCTTTCTGGTGCAGACAAGGCTGGGCATGTGGAGTGCATGCCCCTGCCACTGATTGCGGGCCACTTGGTGTGATGAGCTGGGTGGATGTCACTTGAGTGCAGACCCTCATAAATAGAAGCTCAGACCCTCAGGATGAGAAGTTATCTTCCCTTTGCAAGGAACCAGCCAAGCTCTTTCCTTTTGCTCCTGTGTTGTCATACACAGCGTCCCACGAGAGCCAGGGAAGGATCTCAGGGGACACTTTGACTTTGGACAGTGCGGTGAGCTGCAAAGAGTGATTCACTGAGAGGCACATAGCATCCTTTATTTATTTGCATTGAAATATTCATTGAGATGGAAAGCATCTATAATATATATGTCAGTGGTTCAGGCAAGTCTGCAGGGGGAGAGATCAGGTGGCCTCTCTCCAGGCATCGCTCAGTGAGCAGCTCACCTGGAAACCTCTTCCAGGGCATCCAGCACAGACCAGGGCTTGTGCTATGGAATCAGATCTGGTCACTGTCCTTTAGAGAGGGTGGAGAATCCAAAGAAGCCCTGGAAGAAGCTAGCGTTTATGGAATGCCTGCTGGTGTTAGACATTTTTTCAAGCTATTACTTCACTTAATTCTGAAAACAACCCTCCAATAGTCATGGCTGGAGAGAATAAGCTTCAGTGAAGTTAAGTCACCTGGGGTCATGACAACAATGGGTGTTTCTTGGGTCTCAAGCCTGAATGAGCAACTTCTCAGAGGGTTTTATCCACCAAGCCCTCAGTAGCAGGACAGTGAATCATGTGCCATTCCCTGCATATGTGAAGAATGAATGAATGAATGAACTAATGAATGAAAAGTCAAACAGCTACCCAGCTCAGACCCTCCCATATGGAGCACAGGAGTAGAAATCTATTTCAGTAGTCCATTTCACAAGGGGGAGGGGAATTTAACCACTGAGAGATGATATCCACCAGAGGGCCAAGGCAGGGCAGAACTGGTTTTTAAGGCTGGCCAGTGTGGGGCACAGGGCCGATCGACTTGCTTCCTATGACTTACCATTATGTGCCTGGGGGCCCAGCTTTGGCCTGCAGTCTGGGGCAGGCACCCTTAGGAAGCGGACAGGCCCTGCTACACGACCCACCCCAACCACTGCTCTGCTGGCCTCCTGAGCTCCTGCTGTCTGCTCCAACTGCCACCTGGGCTCCTGCCGCTCCTGCTCTGCTCCCTCAGCTTTCCTTGGTAAGCAAGGACTCTGCAGGGTGCCAGAAGGTCCTTTCCAGCGCCTGCTCTGTCTCCACCCTACAGCTAACCTCTGAATCTCAGCATCATGGTTTCTGTCCAGGGCCTGCTGGATGCACTCAGGACAGAAATACTGCAGAAAACCCAGAGAAGAAATAGCCTAAGTATGAAAGGGTGACATGCCCACTTTGCCAGCCTTCTCCTGAAAGGAAGGACTGCATGAGGGTGTGTGCATTGTGTGACAGAGAGACTTTTTTTATTAAAAAGTATCAAAATAATAAAGGTAGCTAAAGTTAAAAGTAGAAATCCTCTGCCCCACCTCACCTACTTTGTCTGTAATTTCTACTCCCTCAAACATCCATTTTCTACCTTCAGAGCTCTGCCTTGTACCATGTACTGAATTTCTACGTAACACATTGTTTAAATTTCACAGCTTTATTAGGGTGTAACTGACATAGGCTAAGCTGTATATATTTAAAATATATATCCTGATAGATTGTGACATACCCATGTACCCGTGAAACCATCACCACAGTTAATGGTGGCAGACACACCCATCATCCCACCTTTCAAATTTCCATCTGCTCCTGGGTTATCCCTCTCTCTACCCACCCCCCACAAGGACTCCGCACTATCCTAAAGCAACCAAGCTTGCCTTTCTGTCATTGGGAATGTGTTTGCACTTTCTAAAATTGTATACAAATACTCTTTTCGGTTGGCCTCTGTCATTCTGCATAATTACTTTGAAATTCGTCTGTGTTGTTGCATTAAGCAGCTCATTACGTTTTATTGCTGACTCATACACTGCTGTATGGAGATGCCATCTGTTTACCCCTTAAGATAATGGACATTTAGACAGCTTCCAGTTCTCAGCTATTGAAGCTTCCGTGAACATTCATGTACAAGTCTTTCTGGGGACATATGCTTTCATTTCTCTTCAGCAAATAGCTAGAGTTGCAATGATTCAGTCACATGATGGGTGTGTCCATGTAACTCTTTGCAGAGACTACCAAATGGTTTTCCAAATGGTTGTATCATTTGCATGTCTGTCAGCAGTGTGCAGGAGTTCAAGTTCCTCGCACACTTGGTGTGTTCAGTCTTCTGACTTTTAGCCATCTTAATTAATTAGTGTGGTGTGTATTTCATTGTGGTAATAATTTATGTTTATCTCATGACCAATGATGTTAAACAGGTTATGTTGCCACTTCTGTATCTCCTATGATAAAGTGTCTGTTCAAATCTTTGGCCTATTTTTTCATTAAGTTGTTTGTCTTCTTATTATCCAACTTTGAGCATTATGTATATATTGTGGCTATAAGCCCGTTCTCAGGTATATAGTTTGCAAGCATTTCCCATGGTTTATGGTTTGCTTTTAATTCTGTACAATACATTTCAAAGAGGAAAACTCCTTAATTTTTATAATGTTCAATTGATCAACTTTTATCTTTTATAGAACATGCTTTTGATGTCTTTTCTAAGAAATCTTTAGATAACCCAAAGATTGCCTTCTCCTTTGAATTTTATATTTTTAAATTTTATGTTTTAAGTCTATGATCTATTTTGAGATCTGTGGTTCATTTTTGTACATGCAGAGAAGTATGAATCAAGGCTTATTTTTTCCATGTAAATATCAAATTATTCTGCCACTGTTTATCTAGAAGATTATCACTTCATCAAATTCTTTTCATACCTTTTTTTAAAAAGTTGGTTGCCCATGTATCAGGTGTGATCAATACAGTGAATGTTTAAATTTTTAAAATATTACAGTAAAAGGTGCATTGTCATTAATTCCCCTCAAAATACTCAAAATACTTTTCTTCTCTTCAAACACATATTCAAACTCTTCAAATTCATATTGCTCTTGACAATGTATCTCAAACATTCACTATATTTTTGATCACCTCTTGTATGTGTGTGCCCATTTACTCAATCCCTGTTTTGTTTCATTGATCTGTTTTTCCACCTTAAGACCAATACCATGCTGTATTGATTAATATATTGAATACCATATTGATTACTTGAAATAAGGTGGTATTAGTCTCCCAACTTTGATCTCATTTTCAAAAGTATTTTGGCTCTTCCAGGTCCTTTGAATGTCTATGTAAATTTTTAGAGTGAGGTTGTCAGTTTCTACAAAGAAGCCTGCTTTTCCACTGGGGCCTGCACCAAACTGAAAGATCAATTTGGCACAAAGAATATCTTAATGGCACTGACCTTTCTGATTCATGAGTATGCTATCTGTCTGCATTTATTTAGTTCTTATTTAATACCTTTCATCAATTTTTATAACTCTGAGTGCACATGTCTTGCATGTATTTTGTTCAGATTTATCTTTAAATATTTCACATTCTGGTGCATGGTATATTTTATTTCAGTTTTCAAGTATGCATTGATAGTATAGAGCAATGGTGGCCAACCTATGGCATTCATGTTATTTTTCTTTTAAGACAAAAGATGCTAATATATGAGTTACTTTTTTCTAAAGTAAAACCTCAATATTCAGGTGTAATGGTAGCATTGGTACCTTGTGATACATAAGTGGGTTTTGGGTTACAGTTTGAGCACTTGTCTCTAAAAGGTTCACCATCACTGGTATAAAGGAATCCAAGTAATATTGGTGTATTGGCTTTGAGTGCTGCAACTTTGTTACACTCAGTTAACTCAGGTAGATTTTTCCATAGAAGTCATTGTTTATTTTCTACATAGACAGTCATGTGATGTGTGATTAACCAGGGTTTAGTTTCTTCCTCTCCAATCTGGATATTTTTTAGTGGTTTTTCTTGCTTTAGCATGCTACCTAGAACTTCTAGAATAATACTAAATGGAAATTTAAAAGTGAACATATTTTGCTTTTGATTTTAATTCATTTTTCACTATTAAGTGTCAGCTGCAAGTGTTCATATAAGGCCTTATCAAATTTAGAAACTCTTCTCCCCTTCGTGATTTGCTGTATGTATGTGGGTGTGTGTTTAAAATCAAACAATATATGATTTTTAACTGCCTTAAATGTATCTCTTGAATGCTTACATTTTTTTTTATTTTTTTTTATTTATTTATTTATTTTTTTTATTTTTTTATTTTTATTTTTTTTTTTATTTTAGAAACATAAAAGTACAAAAACATATTGACAAACAGACACCCATTATCATAGAAAATAGTACAATCACAACTAATCTATAGACAAGGTGATATGGTCTCAACAGTAGTTGTTGCTTTATCCATTGATATCTTCGAATTGTAGATGTATGGACCCATATACAGACATGCA
>PVLD010008485.1:0-83648 GCA_004027595.1 Dinomys branickii
CTCCCCATCCTTTAATATGCATTAAATATTGCAGACAATTGGCATATTGAAATGCTGTTTCTCTTGATTTATAGATTTTGGAATGACCTTTTGACTTTGTGGATTGAGAGCATACATTTCTTGGCTCACCTTGAACCTGATTATGAACAAGATATCTACTAAGCAGAGACCTGCTAGAAAAAGTGAAAACTCCTGGGAATGATAAAAAAAACAGATAAAAATCACTAGCAAGTGAAAACGTATGCGGAAAATCCAAGGCTTGGTGTGAAAGGAAGGGGCTGATATAACCTTTAGTATGTAAATAAGTAAACATTTCACCTAATTAGCAACAGGAATTTATAAGAAGGATCAAATTTCACTTAAAAGGATTTAAAAAAAGAAAACAGAATTGGGGCACCTGAGTTACAACAAGCATAACAATTTTTTTTTCAAAAATTTCAGTAAATTGGATGGTGAGAAAAGAGAACAGAAGAGGAAACATCTCAGAAGGGAAGCAAAGGAGGGAAATCATTTTTGGAGTAGGGATTGTTAATGCTGAAATTGTGTTTTCTTTTGAAATGCAAATCTTTCCATGTTTCTAATTTCCCATTAAACTCTATATAAACGCTTATCTGAAGGGATTTTGCTTTATTTCTGTGTTGTGTAAGAGAAGGAAGAGCACCCAGTAGCTGCAGGCAACAACAATATCAAGAAGATGATCCTGAAACTGAGGAAGAGCAGCGAAGAGCAGAAGCTCCGAGCCGGTCGAGCCGGAGGAGAGTGTGAGAGCGCGAGCCCTCTAACATTCTCCGAAATCACATGCCAAGTCCTGCACTTTCCAATATTTTGAAAGAGTTAATGACAATCTGCCCAGAACCCTATGGTTCATGTGTTCACGGCTGACACAGTACCTGGGTTACCCCTTCACATGGCTCTTCAGAATAACCAGATATTACTCACATTTTATGTTTGAAAATTGTGTTGGTACCTCATATTCTGAAAGTGATCATGAAGTGTTTCCTGTATGTTTCTCTTCCAAGTAGTCATCTCATCACCTTTCTTCTGCTATTAAAAATGTATTTAAAAATTAGAAATGTGTTAAGTATGTGGGCAGCAAGTCCTTTCAAAGTCATAAAGCAGGAGAGTCTCATGCTAGTAGTGTCAAAATTAATTAATGCACATTTTTCTACTCCATGTTTGGTATGCATCAAAATTCTGAGACTCAGTGAAACTATGTTGCATTGTGGACTTTTTGTGTGTTAGGTAGCAGTGCAAAAAATTTCCATCTGAAAATAAGGTTTATAATTTATTATGCTGAAGGATATTTATTTTATATCAATCTGATGAATGTTGTCTTAAACACAGATTTTGTAAATTCTCAATAAAAACCTAGCTCATAATATCTCTTTGAATTAGTCTTAACATCTTACTAGTTGTTCCATTCGTTGATGAACTGAATAAAATTTTTGGCATGTATTCCTTTCAAGAAAAAATCAATAAGGGCAAAAAATTCAAACAAGTTACTGATGGGATAAATTCAATATCAGAATAAACAATTTCAGAAAGAAGATGACAGAAATAATTAGCATATTTAAAGATTGACCTGTAAAATTAATCCACATTTAACACCAAAGAAAAAGATTAAAAAATAGTGCTTATGGATTGGTTGGAGTTTATCAAAATATGAAACACTGTGCTGCTGAAGTTTTCGGAGGTAAGTGACAAGAGTTTGTATAAATAAATGGGTAGAAAACGTCACAAGACTGCTTAAAACTGTAATGAATTTCAGCAATTTTGTTGCACTCCCAGAAGAATAAAGACAAGAAAAGTATGCCCAGTCATATCATAACAATGTACTCAAAATTAACAAAACATAAAATGAACTTTAGACAGGCCTGGTGGCACCCGCCTGTAACCCTAGCTATCGCTGTGAGGCTGACGTAAGACGATCGCAAGTTAGCGCACAGCAGAGAATTCATCACCTAATGAATCCCTACTTGATAGAAAAATACTTGTGAGAATAAAAAAGACTATTAGTTTCTTTTTGAGTGATCTAACTGAATGTCAGAACAAAATTTTTAAAAAATCAGATGATACACTTTTGGTGCATGAAGAGGAAATGCATCAAACAAGAACGTAAGGAAGCAAAGAAAAGGAGTCACCCGTTAGTGAGGTTTCCACATTAAACTTGAAGTGGTGAAATAAAATCAGGTCAGTAGATCATTAAAGTTGAAAGATTATATTGTAAAGATGAAGGTAAACATGCAAAGCACTATAAAAAGAAGTAGAATCAGTGTCAAAATTGATAAAATAAAGTTTCCAAAGTTCAAAGTAATCAAAAGAAAGCAGGAAAGGGCAAGCAAGGAAATAAAAAGAAAAGAACCAAACAAGTGAGAATATTCATTTAGTAAATTTCATCAGGAGTGATGATTACTGAATGGCTCTGCCCTAGAATCTCTATTGTCTGTACTCAATATCCTAGTTATTGAAATAAGGTGGGAATAAGTAAGTAATCAAGTAAAACTGTTACTACTCATAGAAAGTGTGATGATTTGCACAGAAAACATTACGCACATATAAAAACTAATTTACAAGTAGCAATTTCACAGATTTCATCATAAATATCCAAGCATATATCATATTTGTATAAAGTAGTGAGAAAAAAATGATGGTAGGTTAAAATATAATGCTATGTATTTCTTGAACTAAAATTACTGTCTCCCAATAAATCTATAAATTCAACCAAAATTCAATCACGATTCAGTAGATAGAATTATGATTTTAGTAGGTGGCCAACTGATTCTAAAGAGCATGTCTACATCTGAAAGATGTAGAATCATCTACATGTTCTTAGGGATACCAAGTTGGAAATCTATAGTGTCTCATTTCAAAGTTCCCTACAGTAGTCCTATAGTATAGTGTTCATGTAAGTCTCAGAGGGATGAAACTGGAGTGAAAAATAGATACTGTTTTTGACGGAGGCATCAAGTAAATATGGGGGGTAAGTTAAGATATTTTATTACATGTTGCAAGAAAAACTAGATAACAGAAACTCTCACATTTACTTACTTATTAAAATTAATTGCTATGAATGACAGATGTGAAAGTATAAACATGATTCATAAATCTTATAGCTAAAGATGTAAAGCACTGTGCTCTTTATGAATCAGTAAATATTCCAGAAATAAATCACAATGAAAGGCAAAAACGGATAAAACAGACTTCAAAATATTTTATTAAAAAAAAAATGAATCAGCAAATCACAAACTGAAAAATATTGGCAATGCATATGTGATAATAAACTCAATCCAATATCACATACAGAACTCCAGAGACCATCATGTAAGGGGAAAAAAATCCAAATGACTTAAAGCAATAGCAAAAGTATAGAGAAATACCTAAAATCTTTAGTTGTCATGGAAATGCAAGATAAACCCGCAATCAAACATTTTACAAAACAGTAACTCAAATCATCTGCAAATGCTTGCAGAAAAAAGCATACGGGCCACCATACAATTCATTTTATGGCATGCAAGTTGCCAAAGACTTTGGCAGTAAGAAAATTATACACAAATTTCCTTTCAAGAGAAAGACACTGTAATTCCTAACAAGATACTATCAAATCCAATAAGACAGATAAAGATAATATACTATGAACAATCATAGTGGACGCCAGGAGTGGTGAGCAGGTTTATCCTTCAATAGTTGAATAGTGTACTTCTCTACATGGGACTAAACTCAGTATCTGCTTTTGATAAACACTTTTAGCACAATAGTGATTGAATCACTTGATAAAAGAAATTTATGACACACTGCAAATAAACACCAGGCTTAAAGCTGAAATGCAGAATGCTTCCCCACCTGAGACTGCGGATGGTTGAGCCAGCTACTGTGACCACTTTAAGTGAACATTGTACTGAGGTCTTTCCTAGTGCAAACAATGACGGAAAAATCATATAGTTATACAAATTAGAGAAAGGAGAGCAAAACTGCCTCTACTTACAGATTATATGACCATATAAACAGAAAATACTATGGTATATCCAAAACATTATTGGAATTGTTGAATTTAATGGCTGCAGCAAACAAATTTATTGTATTCCTAGGTACTAGTAATAAGCAATTGGAAATAAAGCTGAAAGATAGAATAAAATTTATACTGGCATTTAAAGTATGAAGTACTTAGGAATAATTTCTTTAAATATTCACAAGGTATTTATAGTGAAATTCACAAAACTTCGCTGAGAAGACAGAAATAAATGGAGAATTACATAATATTTATGTACTAGAAGATTCAGTGATATTGGAGTATGAATTCTCCCAAGTTGACCCACAAACATTATGAAATTTAAAGAAAAATTACAGTGGAACTTTCCCATGGAACTTGTCAAGGTTGTGCTAACCTGTTATGAAACAGAAATTGCAGTAGCCAAAGTTTTATATTAATTGACTGGAGGCTGCACCATACATCTACACTAAATAAGACAATATGATCTGGACACATAGAAAGGACATAGAGATCATAAGGAGGAAATAATGTCCAGAGTTATTCATATATATATATATATATATATATAATTAGTTATCCAATTATTTTTATATAAATGTTCTAAAGAAATCAATCAGAAATTTGCTGACCAGTTGGTTTCACATAAGAAAAAACAAACCACTACGAGTTCACACTATATGGAAACTATATCTAGTCCTGATCACAGACACTAAAACAATGAAATTTAAGAGAAAGTTTTTACCAATTATTAAAAGCAAAATATCCCTTGGGAGGATACAAAAAGCATAAAATACAAAGTAGATAAATTGGAACTTATCAAAATAAAATACTAACTCTTGAAAGAGACCTCTAAGAAAATGACAAGGTAAGCCATAGACTACAAAAGATAATTTGCAACACTATGTTTCACAAAGTCAATATATGCAGATTTTATTTTAAAGATTACTTCAGGAAATTAAACATAAAAATTTTAAAATGAAAATACTTTTGAAGAGATATTTCAAAAAAAGATACACATGAATGGTGAATAAACATCATTAGTTGTCAAAGAAATGCAAATTAAAATACTTGGGAAACCCCTATACATTTATTAGAATAATTAAATAATAGCAGCAATTGGTGAGACTGTACAAGGGGTTTGTCATACACTGCTGACGAGATTATTAAAGTGTACAACCCCTCTGGAATGAAGTTTGAGAGTTGTTTTTAAAAGTTAAAGTATAACTACCATAAATCCTAGTGATTCAATTAATTTGCCCAAGATAAATGTTTATATAAAGTTCCTAGATTTTTTTTTATAATGCCAAATGGTAGCACCCATGTTATTATCAGGAGTAAGGGTTGAAGGGCCAGGGATATAGCTCAATGGCACAGCATCTGCCTGGTAAGCGTAAGGCACTGAGTTCAATTCCAGTGCTAAAAAAGAAACAAAAAAAGACAAACAGTAAGGGTTGAGGATATATCTCAACAGTAGAGGACTTGCATGCCTGACACCTATGATTTGAAGATAAATTATTGTCTATCTTAAAATAATAAAACCCACTAATTATGTTTCAAAGTTTCAGCCTTCATATTTCCTCTATCTCAACATCTTCAAAAACAATAGGGAACACTTCTCCCAGTAACGAGGTGTGTCAGTGTGACAAGGCTAGTCCTTGTCACAGGCTGCCCTTCTTGGCCTCCCCTGACTCTCCTGAGAGAAAGTGAAACTCATACAAAGGAATAAAATATTCTCCCACCTTTCCTCATGTACCCCCATCTTGACCTCTAAAATAGGCAACTGTCCTTTCCCTTCCCACACACTCTGCAGGTGCCACTTCTCTGGCCCTCCCTCCCACGTGGCCCCCTCTCATGTAGGGACTGTCACTCGAGGATACGCAAGTGGTTATTGTTTCTCCTGGGCCTCTCATGGCCACACGTGACTAATTGCCTAAAAAGTACAAAACCTTCATCAATTAAAGGAAACAAACCGTTGAGATATACAGCTAAAAGATTTTCCATATTGTTTGACTCCATTTCTGGGATATTTTATAAAACACAACTAAACAAATACAAGTTTCCTCAGAACGGGGGATGAGAAGTGCGATCTGCAAAGGGGCGGCAGGGAATTTTGTGGGATGAGGGAAGTATTCTAGGTGGTGACTATGTTTGGGATTAGATAATCACATACGATCTATAATCTCACAAAGCCCTGTAGTTAGGTTTCTCATAGATTCCTTGTACTTAAATATAAATTAAATATAAGAATTGATTTAAAAAGTGTATACAGGACTTGAGTTCCTAAGATCTTTCATTGATAGTTCCTAATGTTGTCATCTTTTTCTGTTTCTGGATTATTCATGCTCTATTAATCTTCCTTAACATTAAAACCTTTTTCATCTTTTAGACTTTGATTTACTTTTGCTGTCCAGTCACTGATCACTCTTCCATCTTTCCGCTCACAGACATTATCCTGGCTTGTCTTTAAAAGCCTTCTATTGAAAGTTGAACATAGTGGCCAAATGGTTTCAATTTAAATTGTGGGATATTAGATTTTTATGAAAATAGAGGCTAAAGTCCCAGGGATGTGGTTAAGAAGAATTTATTTAAGAAGTTCATATGGTATTTATATTATGTGATTTACAGGAACAAGTTTGGTTTCTGCTCACTTAAAATGTTTAGAGTACACTGGAATCAACCAGGGAACGCGTTACAGTAAGGTTGGTCTGAGGTAGTTTCGCGTTGTAGGAAGTCTCTCAAATGACTCGGTTACAAGAGCTTTCTGACCATACCTTAAATACAGCTTTACTGGGAAAAAAGTTAGTTTGCTTTAGCTTGGGAATAAAAAGCATGTATATGTGTATAGTGGTGACAGGGCCAGTTAGTGAAGTTATCTCCAGATATCTACACGGTGGTGTTTGGAACATCCTCCAAGGATTTCAAAATCTCTATGTGTGCAGATCACTTATTTAAAATGGGGCAGTGTTTATGTATAAAATATACATTCTCTTGTATGTATTAGATCATGTCTAGGTTATTGATAAAAACAAATACAATGCAAATCTGTGTCAATGGTTATGATACTGTAGAGTTCAGCTAATGCCAAGAGGTGTACATGTTCAATGCAAACAACCACTGTACCTCTATTCATGGTTGGTTGAATTTTCTGGTGCAGAAGCCACAGATGCAGAGAGTTAATTGTATTATACTAATAGAATTCAAATCGAGCCTCTGACATTTTCAAGTTTAGCATATTGAGACTCTTTTTATTCAAACTCTTTGGTCATCAGTTTTCTTATTCATGAGTATCATAGCTATTTAAATCTGCATGGTACTGATGAAAGCTACAGTGATAGGCATCCAGAACTGTGCTGACCACATAGTATAAATTAGATGTCACTTTCTTTCCTTCTTCAGTCTGTTTTAAAAACACCATAAATATCCTTAAGGTTTATTGAGATATTTAATAGGCACATCAATATGTTTAGCCATAGGTTACAAATTGAGTAAAAGTAATGATTAGTCCCTTGTTATCTGCCTGTTTTAAAGAAAAAAATGTTCAATTTTTGTGGTATAAATAGTGTGATTAAGAATTTTTTTACCCTTCCTTCCTTCCTTCCTTCCTTCCTTCCTTCCTTCCTTCCTTCCTTCCTTCCTTCTGTCCTTCTTTTCTTCCTCCCTTTCTTCCAGCAGGTCTGGAAAAAGATTTACACTATAGTCTAAGTCTCCTTGTTTCTTAATTTCTTTAGTCCAATAGCACTGATAGGGCAGAATGACACTTTTCTACTTTTGCTATCTGAGCCAGCTAGAAATCCGCCTGTATGTGTGGGTCAAGCTCTAGAAGCAATTGATATGAATTATTTTATCTGCGCTGTACATTGAACCCCCCAAAAGCAATTTTTCACTGCCATAAAATGAGTTCATAGAAGAGTCAAAAATTCATCTTAAATTCTTCAGTTTGGACTACCTTTGGCTTCTAAATACTTTTCTAAAGTACATAGCAGGATATTGTTGCCATTACTAAGCTCAGATTTCATTTCAGTCATCTTCAAGAGCTTATTTATTACCTATTTATTATTTGCTTTTGATTCTCACTTATTTTTCACTCTCCAGCCATCCACGCATACTATCCCAGGTGACTTTATTTCCCTTCAGTCACCCGGTACACATCTTGCCTTCTCACCTCCCTGCTTTGAGTCGTGCAGTTTCTCCAACCTGGGACAATATTTTTGCCAGTTTAAATTCTATCCATTTCTCAAGATCCTATTCAATCTCCATTTATCGTCTAAGAAACTTCGTCCAATTACTTTAACCTCCTCTCAGCACCTGCTATACTCACAGATGGATCACTGTGCAGTGTCCTAATGACACAAAGCACATCAGAGCTGAGAGGAAACTGAAATCATTGAGCCCAAAACCTGTATTCAAAAAGAAAAGGAGCTTCAGATGAAGAAATCTGGAATCAAAGGATGCACTCTCAGGTGGTGGGTAAGAACAAGATGTGGGATGTGACACCGATGTCATACAGAACGCTAATGATCTGGGTGCAAGCAGGAGGGACCAAGGTGAGGTTTACTTTGAGAAGAGTAACTGGATTTGACATATACTTGGGTGGGAAATAGTAGTCAACAGGAAATGCAGTGACACATAGGAGAAGGACATTGAGGTTTTGGCGCTGATCCACTTGAGCCGTTCTTACAGAGATGCTGTAGACGCCGTTGCTTTAGACACTGTCAGGAGTGTGCAGAGTCTCCGCACAGTGACTACAAGTCTGCATGAAATGTTCAGTTTTCTTAAAAATCGATTTTTAAGGTCAATCAATCCACCTTGTCAGCAAATATTTCTTGGAAGGTTATTGATATGTATACAAATTTCAAAAGGTGGTTCAAGGAGAATTTCAAATAGAGGAAAACCTATGAGTAACAGTTAAGGAAAGTAACATGACATGGTGAGGCTAGAACTTGATTACTCACCCACATAGTGATAGGGAGGAAATCAAGGGTCTTGAGTTGCACATTTAGGTCAATAAAATCTATTATTGAGATTAGAGGAAAAAGTGATGCAGAAAGGTCTATTTTTCTCTTTGTGGAATATGTATTAAATAGGCACATTTTTGATCTAGTGCAAGTGAAGAAACATGCGATTCTCTGGAGCAAATGAATGTCCTTTTGTCCTCCACGATGTCACTTTACTGGGTTCCCTCCGACCTCTCTGGCATCACCTCCTCATGGTCTTTCCTGTATCTTCTTCCTGGATGAATTCTATGACCAGGATTTTCTTTTCTTCTGTAGCTGTGCTCTTCTAGCTGAAACCATCTTTGTCGGTCTTTAAAAATTATCCACATTTTATAGATTAAGTATTTACTTTGTTCTTTTTATTAGAAGATGTTTGCAGTACATACTGTTTACATTTCTTGTGGGGAGTTGGTACATGTAATAACCATCTTTATTTCTTTTTTAATCCCCTTTTCCTCTCCTCCCTCCATCTCTTGCTCTCCTCATTCATGTGTTGATGGTTTGACAACTGAACTGCACCCATGAGGACCAATCACCAAAGAGGTGGGAGACACAGCTGCCTGGAAATGTTTTCTCCTTGTGCTTCGGTTGCAATTCTTTTGCCCATAATTTTCCTCCTCTGGCTCCTGGGTCAGTGCTGTTGTCATGTGATCCGGCTCTTCTACATGTGATTGGTATCAAGGATGCTTTGCGTCTTCTTAGGTAAGTGAGGCCAGCATGACAGTTACTGCGGCCTCCTTCCCAGGTCACATATAGCTAGCACAGTGTCTAAAGTCTCATGTTCTCAGTCTGCTGTGTATAGAAGTAAGTCCAGACCAAATGGAGAGGAGTATAGTTAGAAAAGAAAGACCACTTGCAGAGGAAAAAACTAATAAAGGTGCTGGGCCAAATATATTCATGGGGTTTTCTACTTTTCTTTGGGGAGGAGGTCACACTCCAGCTCACTTTGTATCCACACAACAGATAATTCAGTAATTTTTAGGTAGCTACATAGTCCAGAAAACGTCATAAATTCTGTGCCATGGAGAACAAATCTGAGATATATTTTCTCCTTCTTTCCTCCCTCAGTCATGTTTTGAAGGACTCCAACCTTGGGAGACAGAGTGTACATTTTTCTCTGGATGGTCATTCATGTTGAAGCTTTGGAAATTAACTTGCTGGCTGAATGTCTGGAGGAAATTCAAGAAGGTACTGTGAAGAGGGCCCTGTGGTGAGTTATACTGCTCACCCCAGAGTGAACAAGCCGTGTCTGCAGCTGCCCCACTTGATGGGGATGCCCTTCGCTGTAACCCTCCAGGTGGTGCTCTTCTCACTGGCTTCCGCTGTGACTGCGATGGAGTCAGGACTGAGTTGCTGTTGAGTGCAAAGTGGGTGGACCTGGTTTGAGGTCAGGAAGTCCATGCGCTGAATCACTTTTCTGGGTGGTCGTCTTTCAGAGATGCCTCGGTGGATCTCTCTAGGGGATGGGTCTAGAGGTTGATGAAAGGATTCTAGAAATGCAGCAAATATGTCATGCCCAAAGGCCAGAAAATTTGGAAAAGAGTAGTGCAAATGCACCCGGATTGGAGTAGCACACCTTGCCTCCTTGTTGCTAGGTGAGGTGCAGGCTGTGTCCCTGATTCAGAATGTGTAGTGGTGTCCCCTGAACCAGACTGGTAACCAGCAATGGATACAGGGAATGACATGTGCTGTGCCTGGTCAGTGACAGTCAGCGTGGAGGTCTCAAGTAAGGGAAACCTGCTTTCAGAGCTTCCCGTGATATCCCGCCACCAAATACCTGGATAAGAGACTGCTGGAGTGGACATCTGGCTGTGGCCAGTAACCCCTAGAAACCTAGCTGTGCTAGAATGTTGGTAAAGATAGGCACCAGCCTGGACTGGCTGAGATGAGGTGGCAGAGCCTGAGGCAGGAGCCATGGTAAACTGAGGGCTGGAGCTGAGACTCTGGAGGAATTGCAGGCACTTGCCATTAAGGAAGTGGCTTTGCTCACCACAGGAAGTGAGAGCTGCAGAGAGCTGCAGGTTCCAAGGGATGGCGAGTTGGACATTTTCTGGAGGAAGCCAAAGGGTCATGAAAAGTGGCAAACTGACTGACAAATTGAGCACCAGTATTATCTCTCCTAAGGTTGTTGCAATTATGAGGTCTCTGACATCAACATTCCATGGGGTTCTGGCAATGAACAGGGTTCAAATGGCTGTTTAGTGCTGGAATGGTTTGGAATTTGGATGAACTGCCCTTTCTCCTGCCTTATGCACCGAAGACCCAAGGATTCCCATTCATACAAGTTCCCTGGAACAAACACAGCCTCCTCCCTCGGGCCTGTGCATGCCCTCACTCAATACTATGAGTAATAATATTGAAGCCTTTCAAACTTAAGAGCTACTTAGAGAACTTGTAACATAATCAGTTTATGAGTGAGGAAACAGGGTCAGAGAAATCCCATGGACTTACCTGTGTTTGTTGCCTTGTTTCAGTATCAGGATCAGGTTACAGGACCCTCACTCTCTTTCCAGTGATTTGTGTGCTGAGCGCAGGCCAGACACCAGGAAGAAGGGGACATTTCTAGAACCAGTGTGGCTCTTGCTGTTGTCATCTTCAGTGTCTCATTGTGCTTGTATAAAACCTGCTCTGTTTCCCAGGGGTCATTTGTAATCCAAGACCATCCGTAACTTTAAAGAGTCGTTTTGTTCCCCTCTTCCAGCCTAGCTTCTGATCCTAAGTCTACATGACTACCTGTGGGGTAGCTTCTCAAGAAGTACCTTTGGGAAGAGAAATATTCTTTAAACTCTCTGAACTGTGAGTTACTCATCTGTAAAGTGGTCATCAGAACAAGCACAGTGACAGTTCATCCATGAATGAAAAGGACATACTGCATATGATTTGTATCAACCGAGGTAGGAGAGGCTTTGGGAAGGTAGGGACAGTGAAATGAAGAATGTATATTCACAGAAATGGAACAAACATAGCTATGTTACTGAAAATTGAAGAATGAGCACCAAAGCATAGTTAATCTACCAGTTCAGCAAGCATGAAAGAGCTGTGGACTTAGAAAGACAGGAAGTGCTGGGACAGATGCACCATTATGAAAATGAACATGATTTACTCAGTTACATAGAAAATGATCAACCAAAAACAGCCCACACTAGATGGTGATTTTGACCAACGTTCTCTCAAGAACATGTTGACAGAGAAATTACTTCAGTCGAAAGAGTATAAGTAAGCCTCAAATGGCAACGGATATGAACAGGTAAGTGGCCATAATTTATGGCTTCCTATAAAACCTGGTATGCAGATAAGTATGCTGATGGCTGTCTATTGTCTGAGCACTCAGGAGCCTGAGGAAGGAGAATTGCTTCAGCCCAGAAGTCAGAGATCAGAATGATCAGCCTAGCAAGACCCCCCTCTCAAAAACAAACAAACTAAAAAAAAAAAAGACATGTAAAGGACATAAAAAAATAACTGGGTACATTATGGAAAACAAAACAGATTATAAAGGACTTCCATGATTGTTTATTCATCTTTGCCCTGAATATGAGCCACCAGTGAACGTTACTAAGGCGGCTGGTCATGGTTCACCAACAACAGTACAGACCTCGCTATACAAACTCCATGGAAAACCCAAGGTTCTCCAGGTGGTTTTAGGTTTGGTTGTTGGATGATGTCACAAACCAGGAGTTGAAAGGTCTGAGCTAGCCAACAGGGAGATTCCCAAGCAGAAGATGGGATTAGGTGGGGAGATTGTGGCTGACTTAGAATAATACTAAAAGGCTGGCCAGACTACAGGTGGTGACATCCTGTGAGCCATACGTGAGTGTTCTACTGCTTCAGTGTTCTCTTGTTTTGGAGAGAGTTTCAAAATATCTGAAATCATCTGTAGTAAAGTTATTTCTATTGTGTATATTAAATATCACAGAATGATATGAAACATTCCACCCCTAACAATGTATGATATGTAGAGTTAATATTCTTGGGTATGAGGGACACAGACCTCTAGATCGGGCAGTGATAAATGGGGTCCGTGTGGTTAACGAACTTACTACAGCTTTTCAGAACCCAAGAAAAAGGTGAGTAACCTGGATGAACAGGAAGTTGGGTCCACTGAATGCAACTTGTATGGAATGATGAGGTCTAGGGTTCTGCTCTCTTCGTTTGTTCTCCTTGGGCTGGGCTGGACTTGGCCACACCAGGTTGGAGTCACATTTCTCTTCTTGTCATTCCCTTCACGGGAGGACCTGTTTCTTGGACAAGGTTTAATTTTGCATTCTTATACTCACAGATGCCATTTGCTCTCAACTGCCCTCAAAGCAGGGGGCACTATCTTTCATCTATCTATTTATCACTGTCTATTTTGCTATCTAATCTATCTGTCTGTCTGTCTGTCTATCTAGCATCTATCTGTCACCGGCCATCTATCTTTTGTTAGTATAGGTTTGCAGTAGTTTACCTTTGTTGCATGAACTTGGTACACGGACACAGCACATCTTAATTCCTTTTTTGCTTCCTTTCCCTTTTCTTCTCCCCTCTCCCGCCATCCCTCCATCCCCTTCCCGTTTGAGGTCCCTACTTATTATCTATCTTTTTTTCTGCTCTTTAGTTATAGTTTGAGTTTCTACTACAAGAGAAACCATAGAAACTTAAGCTTGAGTGTCCACTTTATTTCACTGAACATTATGATCTCAAGGTACGGCTTGATTCTTGGGTTGACATCATGCAATATAGGTATATGCAGAAGTGTTCCAGTTGCACATCTCCATACTTTCAGTGACTCTGGATACCCTATTGCTAAAAACTTTCTGTGTCCATAATTACCATTTAATAATGACATTTCAATCCATTGTAATCAGAAACCAAATAGATAGCTTGCATTCCTCCCAGCTCTTGATTCCTCGTATCCATGGAATCAGCAATCCTGGCCACACCTAACCTGAATCGCTAGAATCCACGCTTCATTACCCCCGGTTGCCCAGGCCTGCTTATATTTTTCCTTCAGTAGCTTCCTAACCACTGTTGTTGCTGCCACTTTCATAGTGTCTCCACAAAGCTGTCAGAGTGACCTTATAGAACCTTAATTATCTGACTTCTCCACCCTGTTAAAAAATCATTTGCCAGCTTCCCATGGCACTAAAGATAAAATACAAATTTCCTACTGTTGCCTAAGCAGATTCCATGACCTGCCTCTTGTGCCTGTCCCTTGTTCTCACTAAGCTGTTTCCACACTGGCTTCCTTGCTGACCCTTGAGTAACTCTGCTTCTTACTGTCTCAGAAAACATATTGTTTTCTTGACCTAGGGAGCACTCTTCTGATATTTCTCATGTCTGACTTTTTCTTATATTTCAGTTTCAATAAAACATCCTCTGACAAAGATGTCCCTAAATGGTATTTTTTAAAAGGTTCTTACTAGCCCTTTCCCATTCACTCACACACACACACACACACACACACACACACACACACGTACACAGCTTTTCTCTCTGCTTATCTCTTTATGTAAGTCTGCAATTATCTCATTTTCTAGCATAAAATATAGTTTTCTTCACTCTGGTATAAGTTCCATGAGGGCAGAGACTCATCCATTTGTTTGCCAGTGGATCCAAAGAGCTTCTCCATAAATGCTTTATAGGCCAGGGATCAAGCTCAGCAACACAGCACCTGCCTGGCAAGTGCCACATCCTGAGATCGATTCCAGGGGGGAAAAAAAACAATATAAATTATGTTTAAATGAATAAGAATGCCAGAGACTTTTATTTTAGGGGAATTTTGCCAACAAAATTTATGTAGGTAGATAGGTATAAAGATCTACAGTTTTTAGCTTGAAACAGGAAGCTTAAAATGAAACAACAGAAGCGGTTTTAAGCAAGTGTTATTTATTTTAACATGAATTCAATATATTTATGTTTAAAATACCAGGCAAAACATTCAATAATAATACTAAGCCCTGCAGGTAAATGGAAGAATAGTAAAGGATGGGAGATTATTGCAAGTGTGCAAGGTTTACAAACAAAGTTTCAAGACTTGTGGAAGTCATTTGTAAAATGCTGAATTGCAAAATATTTTGTCCAGGGATCCATAGTTCATCTAAAGGGACCCAAGTGACTGTAAATTTTTGTTTATCTGTAAAACTCAACTGGACTCACAGCTGAAAAGTTCTTCTGTTTCAATTCTATTAAATACCACTTTATCCAAAAACATTTCCAGGAGTTTTTGGTAGCAATTTCTCTTTTTATCTTTATGATGAAAGGACATACCCTAGGGGGATTGAGTTACAGTCTGTGAAATCAGCAATCTCTCTAAGAAGGATGAGGTCTGCACCCTGACTAAGGTTAGTACCCTCAGGTATACTGTGCTCAGTACCTTTTGCCATTCCTTTTCTCTTTCATGGCTAGCTTCACTTTGGTACTAGAAAAATTAAGAGAAAGATTAGAAGAGTGAAGATGAGAGTCTATGAAAGACAGGAAGGTAGGAGGTGGACAGATAGAAGAGACTTGGGTGGATAGAAGAAAATTGGACAACCCAAAAATACTATTAGATATGCATAGGAGGAAGAAGTCCTATTGCTCTAAAGCACATGCAGTGATGATAATTTACTATATTTTCTAAATGAATAGAACAGAACAATTCTCAGGTTCCAAATACAAAAAAAAAGATGACTAAGGAAATCAATTTAATTGATTTAATCACTGCACATTGTATGTATGTATCAAATTATCACAGTGTACCTCATAATTATGTACAATTACTATGTCTCAATTAAATATAAAATTTCAAAATATACTACAAAGTCATATTAACAAAAACATCATTTTACTGGCACAAAAAAGAGACACATAACAATGGAATAGAACAAAGGACACAGAAACAAACCCATGGATCTAATACCATATGGTTTTGGAAAAGGAGCCAAAATTATATGTTTGAGAGAAGACAACCTCTTCAACAAATGATACTAGGAAACCTGAATATCCACTGTAGAAGTTTTAAATTAGATCTTTACCTCTCATCCTGCACAAAAACCCATTCAAAATGAACTGAAGACTTAGGTAGACAACCTGAAATTTGAAACTGCTAAAAGAAAACAAAGAGAAACACTTGAAGCCATAAACACAAGCAAAGACTACATGAACAGAGCTTAAAAGCACAGGAAACAATAGCAGAAATATGGGATTTTACATCAATTAAAATATTTCTGTCCAGCAGGGGGAGCACTTTTTAAGTTCAATAAAGTGAGTTTTATACACCTTTGACACACTTCTGGACATCCTGGACCCTGAGCACCATACCACTGTACACTATTGAACTTTGCAGTGTGCACACAGCAGAAAAGCCAGCAGACACATGAGTTACTTCACTGATATTTTCACATCTACAATGTTCATATCTGTGAAAGTTTGAAATTCAAATGTTCATAAGTTCAGGACTTACTGTCCTTTGAATTTTTAAAAAAGTTATATTATTAAGTTATACTGCTAAATTTGGTTTTAATTTGATTGCTTTCATGTTTAATAATATTGAGCCTATTTTTAAAGGTCTATAGTTTTTGCTTGTGGAGTGCCTATTCATATCTTTGTTCACTTTCTTAATGAGTTTTTTGTTCTTAATTTATAAGAATTAGTTATATACTTTGCAATGTATATTATTTTTAATTGACTATAACTGTACATACACATGGAATACAATATGACATTGAACTCAGTGGGTGATGATCATATCAGGCTAACTGGAATATCCAGCACTTTACACATTTATCATTTGTTGGTGTTGGAAAATTAAAAATCCTCTCTGCTATTTTGAAATATACAATTAATTATTTTCAAACCATAATATTTTATGTGGTATAGATTCTTAGAAACTATTCCTTCTATCTGATCACTCCTCTGTACATGCTAAATATTCTTTCTACATCCACCTCCTTCCTACACACTTTCCTTGCTTTTGGTAACCACTGTTCTCTCTGCTTCTGTGAAATCAACATTTTAGCTTCTATATACAAATGAGAACTTGAACTGTTTGTTATTCTGTCCCTGGCTTATGCCACTTAACATAGTGATCATTGAGTGCATCTACATTGCTACAAATGATAAAATTTCACCTCTTTTTACACCTGAATAATATTTCAGTGCATATATACTTCAGCATCTTTATTCATTCAAGCACTGATGGCCATCATTATTAATTTCACAGCTTAATCAGTATGAGTAGAGATACAATAGCCATAGGGATTGACATACCACTTTGATATAATTATTTAAATTTCATTACAATGTATACCTAGAAGTATGATAGCTAGATTACATGGTAGTTAAATTCTTAGATTTTTGAAATATCTTCATACATTTTTCTGCAAACTGATCTAACATCTTCCCACTAGGATTCTATATGAGTTCCCTTTTATCTGCAACCTCAAAACCATGACACCTTTTATCTTTCTTGATTGTACTTTGCAATTGAGAAAATATACTATCTCACTTTGTTATGGTTTGTGTCTAAATGTCACCCTGAAACCTCATGCAGTCACTGGTGGGGCTTTTTTAGAGGTGGCTGAATCTACAGTTTGTGACTGGTTCATGATGCAATGCTAGGATTAAGGGTTCTACAGTTAAGACTGGGTTACTATGAAACCCATCCACTGATTAGTTTGGCACCACCTTAATTCCAGTGGACTGGATACAATACAAAGGACAGAAAGAGCTTTGTCCTATCCCTTATTTGTTTGATTTTGCTGTCTTCTGCCTGCCACAAACTCTTTCCTCATCCATGATGCTCCTCTGCTAACTCACTCTCCCTTGGATCCACCTGACTAGGAACTGAAACCTCTATAAATTGTGAGCTAAATAAATCCTTCTCTTTTTAACTTTTAGGGTTGGATATTTTTGTTTCAGCAGCAAGGAAAATAACTAAGCCACACTCTAATGTAGATTTGCATTTCCCTGAAGATTATAATGTTAATAATATATAATATTTTTTCCTATTGTTGCTTAATTTTATGTCTCCTATGTTGGCCAGCTTTCCTTTTGCTAGACCAAATTCCTGAAATTGTTACTTTAAAGGAAAAGTGGTTTATTTTGCTGCTTACATTCTCAGAGGGTTCAGTCACTGGTTGGCTGTCTCACAGGTAGAAACATCATGGCTCAAGGGATTTGGAGAATAAAGCTGCTCAGATCATTATAATCAGAAAACAAAGCAGGGTAACATTGTCTGACAGGGAGGGGCTAGGAACCAGTTACAGACTTCAAGATCAAACCTCCATAATCTACCTAGGTCCACCTACATGGTGCTTTTCCTACCCCTAGTTGGCTCCCAAGTCAACCACATTGACATTAAACTTAACTATCACATTCAGTCCCTCATCACTTTGACACCCAAACGTATCTCCTTAAGCCATACTTAATCTGTGTGGCAGCTTAGGTGGAATGTCACGTTGAATGGCTTTGAGATCTGCCCCACCAATTCGTGGAGCATGGGTCCAGTTGTGTGTGTGCGTGTGTGTGTGTGAGGCCTTGGGGTCTCTGTCTGTTCCCTCACCTGTGTCGCTCTATTACTCTTCTGCTTTGCTTCCTGGCTGCTGTGAATGAAGCATTTCCCTTTGTCACACTTTCCCACCATGATAATTTTGCCTTCAAGCCAGCTGAATGTAGACTGAAACCATGAGCTGAATTGTACTTGTTCTCCTTTAAGTTGAACATGTTGGATATTGTATCCAGGGGTGATAATTCTGCCTGCACTAACTCCTCCCTCAAAGTCTCAATATTCCCACCATCTCTTTTTTTTTTTTCTTCGGTACTGGGGATCGAACTCAGGACCTTGCGCTTGCCAGACAAGCGCTTATGCCACTGAGCTATACCCCCAGCCCTCCCACCATCTCTTAAAGGTCTTCTGTGAGACTCAAACTCTTAGGTGTAAACATGTATAAAATCCAAGAACAAATAGTTAACCCCAAGATGCAACAACACAAAATAAATGTTCCCATTCCAAAAGGAGAGGAATAGGGGTATAGGGTAAAGTAAGAGCACAGCAAGACTGAGCAGAGCAGACGTAAGCCCCATACCCTGTGTCTACCATCTATGACACGTGGTGGTAAAATCTGAGTTTCAAAAGCCTTGGGTGACTCTATTGCTACAGCTTTTGTGTTTGCAGCCTGTAAGACTTCTCTCTTAAACTAGTTCTCACTGCCTCCAGCTTTCCTGGGCAGATGTTCCATATCCCTGTGTTAACCCATATCCTAATCTCTTCACCATATATTCAGTTTCATTCCCAGACTTCATGCAGTCACTTCTCAGGGGCACATTGCTTAGCCTCCTAGATTTTCCTTTAAATCTGGGTGGAAGTTTCCATGATCCCATAATACTTACATTTTTGTATGCTGAAATCACCAGTATCATGCTGATGATACTGAAGTATGGTGCAAACTCAAGTACCAGCTGTGTCTTTTGGACCATGGTTGCAGTGACCTGTGAGTGCCTGGACAGCTGAGCATGGAGAAGTCATTGTAAATCATTCCATGAGCAGTCTTTCTTGAGCAGGAGAACAAGGGGTTATACTTTCCCACTCTTGGGCCTATAATGGATAGAGTTTTGCCACTTTCTGAGATACTGTCAAGGGATGTTTCTTCTTGTCTCCTTTCACTGCAGTTGGTTTTGTCTTACTAGTACTAATCTCTTCAGTAACCATACATTCTTTGGCACCAACTTTATGTATGGTACTTTTTGAGCCAAAATAAAGTTTTTCAAGTATTTCTCCTTTGAGATTTTCTTCTCATTCTCAGCATAAGTTTGGCTGATAATAGCTAGCAGTACACAAGCCACAGCTCAAGCTCTGTCTTAAAATTTTCTCTGCTGAATCAATTAGTCCACCCCTTCAATGCATTTTCCAATCTGTCTCAGGACATGAACAAACTATAGTCTTTTTTCCAGAGTATAGCATATATGGGCCATTGTCCACTTTCCAGTACAGCTGCAGAAACAGCTGAAACCCAGATAGTTTCTAAAAATTGTTATTCCTAGCAACTATTTAGCTGGGTAAGAAATAGTTATATGGAGTCATGAAAGTGTCTGGAGAAATGGGGTCCATGCAAAGAAGGCACAGGCAAATTTATTTTTTGCCAATATGTTAGTAAACTGAGTGCATATACTAAAAAACCAAAAGGAAAAAAAAATCTAGGAGTTTTGAATTGTCAGAGTCTAAAATATTGAATGTGAGTCTAAATTTTCAAGAGTAAAAAGAAGTCCAAAAACATTCCTTTTTTGTTTCATAAATCAACAAAACTCAAGAAGATACTTGTCCTATTATGAATATTTAGTGATGTTACAAGTGGACTGATAAATTGAAAATATGTTCAAAGGGGCAGAGAAATGAGGTAATGCTTAAGATACTGACATGAAATTGACAAGACAACAATGTCTTGATAACTGTTTTTAAAAAGTGTATGCAGATTTTAAATGTAAGGATTTCCTTGTTCGTGTGTATGTAAGTTAGCAGTATTATAATGAACAACAGATACATAACTCCCAAAAAACTCTCTCTCCAGGCATTTTTCTCTATTCATGTCTTTCTCCAAAATCTAATTTTTATATTCCATAACTGCAGTCTTTATTTTTGAGAATGTTTTATTAGTGAAATCATAAAGTGCAGTGTATAATGTTGAGACGATCCTCACACTCAGATTAATCCACAGAAGATCCATGATCTATGTATCAATAGTTTGTTCTTTTTTATTCTTAAATTTATTATATGATGTATCACAGTTTATTTTTCCTTTATTTAGTGAGGAAATTTGGATTGTTTATTGTTTTAAGCAATGGTGAATAGAATTGCTATAATCATTCATGTACAGATTTCTGTGTAAACATAATTTTTTGTTTATCCAAAGGTAGTACTCGCCACTTGATTACTCAGTGATACAGTTTGGATCTATAATAGCCTTTGAAGTTCATGTGTAAAAGGCTTGGTTGCTACCTGTAGCATTGTAGGGGTGTGGTAGAACCGTTATGAGATAAGGTCTAGTGGAAGGTCACAGATGTGTAAGGCAAAAGGGAATAGTATGTTGTCTTTTTCTTCCTCTTTGTCCATCTGTTTCTGTTTGCTTCTTGAGCACCACGAGATTAATAGCTTTTCACTACTACATGCTTCTGCATGATTTGCTTGAAGCTCCAAAACAATCAGGCCAAGCAATCATGGACTGAAATCTCTAAAACTATGAGCCTTAAGAAAACTTTCCTGCATTAAGTAGATTTTGCTCAGGCATTCTGACACAGTAATGGAAACGTGATGAATATACTGATGGGATAGGTGAAAGAAATTGCCAAATTGTTTTCTGGATTCACTGCTGCATATTGCAGTTTCTCCAGAAAAGTGTCAAAATTCCAGTAGTGCTGTACTTGTACCACCATTCAAATAGCTATAATTTGGTATTGTTATGGGTATGTGATCATGTGTCTCATAATTTTAAAATTTTCAAATCTTTAAAAACTACTTCTTTTAAGTACTATTCTATATGTACCTTTCTTATTTTTTTTAGCGAAGTATCTGTTTGATTATTTTTGCCAAGTTTGGAGTAAATTGAGTTGTTCTTTTTTTACTATAGTTTTTAACATTTTTATATGTCCTAAATACAAGCACTTTCCTTGTAAATATTTTCTACCAATTGCTGATTTACTTTTTACCTGTCTTTTTCATTCTTTGTACCTGGCCTTTTTCAGGGATAAACTTTATATCTTGACAATATCAAGTTGCCTTTTAAGAATTTTTATGGGATGTGCTTTGGATGTTGAATGTGAGCTATTTTTGCATAAGCACATGTAACACACATTTTCTGATGTTTTATCCTACACTTTTATAAGTTAACATTTTACATTTAAATTTAAGATTAATTTTAATTAAATTCCATGCAACATATTAGGTTTAGCTCAAATGCTTTTTCTCATACTTTTCCTGTATTAAGTTGTCTTTCATTTTGTCAAAAATAAATTGGCATATACCTACTTTTGGACTTTAATTCATGTCACTGATCTTTCTATCTCTTTAGTGCTTCCATGCTCTGCTGATTATTTTATTTTTTTGCTAAGTATTAAAACCAGGAAGGGAATAAGTAAGTACTCCACTTTTATTTAATTTACAGTTCAGTTTACTTGGGTGCTTCATGCAGTCATGCTTGGCTTGTGAGGCATCATGTTGGGTGTTTCCTGAGCTATTCTCTAGAATAAATACCTCAGTCACAGGATCTTTCAAACTCTTGTTTTATGGTGCTTCTCCTCTCCAGAGATATTTAAGTAAGAGTTTGGTATGGTTTTAGATTTTACATTTGTTGAGATGTCCATTCTTGTCTATATTCAGCTACTCTTCACAAAGTATCCAGTCTGTTTCAAAAGAAAGATACACACACGCCTATTTTTCTTGAGTATGAATAAATTACAAGAAAAGAAACAAAGTTTTTCCTTGTTGCATTTGGATCTGAGATTTTGGAATTGTGAAGCTGAGAATTTTCTTTTTTTTTTTTTTCTTTTTTTTTTTGAGAATTTTCTTGATAACCTGGTGACTGTCCACTAGGAACAAAGTCATATTCATATCTCATGTCAGATGGAGGAAGATTACAGAATTCAATATGTGAAAATATGTAATATTCCATACACCATCTCATCATAAGAATAAACCATTTATGATATGAGTAACATGTGCCGAATAAATATTCAAAATTTATATACAGTTCATATAAATATGCACAAAATTTTAACCTATGCTGTAACTCTAGAAGGTGCATAATATTTTCATTGCTGATATGGAGTAGAAAAGAGGCTTCTACTCGTGGTGTGATCTGAAGTCAAATATTGGAATTTAGATTTAGAGCCTGAGCTTTTAGCCATTTCCCTTTAAACTATAGTTTATCTATGGGCAAAGCCATACTATATAGATATTTCTTCTTCTTTCAAATCCATGCTATCAACACTGAAATACCTCACTGAAGGCATGAATCACAGCTGATAATTAGCTTCTTTTCTCTCCAACCTGTGAGGATATTTTTCTTTTAAAAGGTGGAATGATTCTACTATTTAATAATGCATGATGAAGACTAGAAAAATGTGGCAGGAAAGAAGACTGGTTGCCATATTTGGACATGGAGTGATCAGAAAATAGATATCATCTAGGGACAAATAAAGTAAAAGTCAGACTTGAATCAGGTCAGATTTTCTGTGTCCAGGGTTTATTGTTTATTGAGAAGATATAAAGTAGGTTTGTAAATAGCCAAAGACTGCAATTTTGCTTCTGAAAGCAGAAAAATATAACATGAGTCTGGAAGGAAAATTATTGTAAAAAAGATAACTACTTCAATAGAATAATTTTTGGCTTATTTATTTGTTTGATTTCCTCACTTTCAGTGCATTTGTCACCACTTAGAAATGCCAACTTATCTAGAACTTACAATTTATTTCTTGCAAAGGTTTTTGTACTGGGAAAAGCTTTCATATAATGTATATTTCTATGTGCAAGCAGGGATTGTTTCAAGGAATAAAGAAGAAGAAATAGCACACGAGGAACGGCTCTTGGATGTAAGAAAATTTATGCCAGTGTGCAAATAGGAAAGTGTGTGAGGGCTTCTAGAATGGCAGAAAAATCACCCTTGACTGAATTTCAAGCACACTGTAAAAGTATTTGTGTAACCTAGGTAACCAGTTGGCCATGGTTCTAGATCCATGTCAACATTTTTCAGTGATACAAAAAGTGTCACTTGCACGTAGGTTGGGTGATATTTTAAAACATGGTTTATAAAAGTAAAAGTACAACAAAATTTATTAGTATTTGTTAAAACTGCTTTACCGGATGTGTTAGATTTGCATTACTGGAAAAAATAACCAGGATAGTAAACTTTTAAAGAGGAAATTAATTTTGTCTCACAGTTTCAAAAGTCTCTTGGTTCCTTTGCCTTTGCGCCTGTGGTGAGGCAGTACAGCATGGCAGGGTACATCACATTACAGCATTCAGGAAAGAAAGAACAAGAGAGTGCAAAAGGACCACAGATCCTATCAATATCCCTCTCAAGGGCATATCTTCTATGACCTAACTTCCTCCGACTAGGTACCTCTTCAGTTCTATCACCTTCCAGTAGCACGCAGGCTGGCTACCACACCTTCAACACATGGGCCACTTGAAACAGTGTAGTAGCCTAGCTTCTGTAGTCTCACACCCATATCATAATGCAAAATCCATTCAGTCAATTCTTAAGGGTCCCAAATTCTTTAGAGTTTTAGCATTGTTGAAAAGTCCACATCCAATGTCTCCTCTGAGACTCAAGGAAACTCAGCTATTAATCTTTAAAAAGATAATTTAATAACACATATATGACATACTTCCAAGATGCAATGGCTCCTGCAAATACTCTCATTTCAACCAGGAGGAATAGGAAAATAATGAAATCTAGAAGAAAGTAAGAACAAAACCCATGAAGGCAACCATTAAATCTTTGTCTCCATAACAGGTACCCAGACAGGTGGTATGGAGTTGGCCCTAAAGGGCTTGGACAGCCCCATCCCCGCGGCCTTGTCCACTGCAGTCCACATGCCACACTCTTGCATTGGGTCCCACGATTCACTGAAGCTTTCTTCAGAAGACATTCCATTTCCCTGTCATGTCTAATTTCCTGTGTCTCTATTGCAATTTTGGATTCACATTCACAGATTCATGCATTATTTCCTGACACTTTGATATTCCACATACTTCTGCTGTGGACTCCCAAGCTTCCCTTGGAAATCTTAGTGGAAACCTCCATGACTCCAAAACATATATATCCGTATGCCCGGAAAACTACCATCATGTGTGTGTGCACAAAGATTTGCCACTGGTAAGAGAGATACCCCTACCCACTGGAATCAAGGCTGCTGTGGCATCTGGTTGCCTTGACAGCTGCATATGAAGTGATAACTCTCTGGGAGGCAATTCCCCAGCCACTACACAGCCACAGGCTGCCTCAGAGCTCTCTTCTTAGGGGAACTTTTGGAATTAGTTCATACATTTATACATTTGAGCTTTTTTTTTGGTGGGGATATTGGCAATCAAACTCAGGACCTTGCACTTCCCAAACAGGTGCTGTGCTGCTGAGCTACATCCCCGGCCCACATCTGAGCTTATTAAAGTAAGGTTTTGATAATTCCTGAGATGCCGTTGTATGAACGACTGCTGCTTCTCTCCTGAGTATAGTTTTAACCTTGCTTTGTTTCTCCTGTCTCCTTGCTATGGCCCATTCAGATCCATTATAAGATTAGTCCTGACTTGCTGATAGCATGAAGCCTAGGACAAAAGCATGTTTCCTTAAGCAAGCTTCAAAATCATGTATGAGGCAATATTCTATAAGATACTTTTTACTGAGACACCCCATGGCTCATCATAGTATATTTTCTTCCTTATTTCACTAAATCTGTAAAATCAGCTTTGGTCTTTGGCTAGATGGCATCAATTAGGTCCTATTAAGGAAAAGTTTGAAATAGTTCTGGTGTTTGTAAGAAATGAAAGGGTTTTTAATCTTGTTGAATTTTTGATAATCATATTTTCTTCTCATTTAGAGAACAGTGAACAGAAATTGATAAGATAGATGATAGACAGACAGACAGACAGATAAAATAGGTAGGTAATCTTCAAGAACATTATTGTGTCTCTTTGCATTTGGGTAATAATTTTATATCTCCTTGCTTCATTATGCCCCAGTTATTTTTTTAAAAAGGTATTGGGAGTCTTTCTCCTGCAAGTTCCAGAAATTCTGATGTATTTTTGTGGGAGCGTCTCAGACATTTTAGTTTTCTACAACTTCCGAGAGGTTCTAATGTGCAACCAAAGTTGAGATCCACTGCTGCAGATGCAGAAAATTATGAGTTTAAAGCAGATTAGGCCTTTGAAACAGTATAATTTCCAAACTACTACAGACCTTGGGTAGACAGAGGAGCAGTTTTTCTTAGGAACAAGAGTGAGAATCTATATTCTGCAGCAGGGTTGGTCTCTGAGCACTGGGAGTAGCAGATAGTGTCAGGCGCTCTCCTCTGGGAACCAAATGACCTTGACAACCAGTACGAAAGTAGGGAAACATTTCCTTGCCTTTGTGAGCTGAATATACTGTTTTATGCATTATTGTTTGTCCTTATGAACTGCATTAGCGATCCAGTAGCAAAGGGCTGGATGCTTGTTTAGAAAAGAAAGAGTTACACAGTATCTCCTACTTACTGTGTAGGAAGAACTCAGTTTCTTTTCTGTCCTAACTTGTGAAAATTGTTCCCTTTAATTTATATCCCTTTTAGTTTGTTCTTATCTGGTACAGCTTTCAAAGTTTGTGTGGGGTTGTTGTGCGGTCAAAAGCCACAAATCCACATAGGAACTACTGCCAGTTACAGGCCTTGAATTTAAAGCTGTCGACCCATTTCCTCTGACGCTCTTCACTTGCAAAAATAGTGAATGTGTATGCATTCAATTTCTCCACAGCCATACTTATTTTGAATGACAGAATTCTCTTAGATATTGTCAATGAAAGAGAATTTGGAAGTGGGTTTGTGACATCTCTACTTCGTTTACATTCACTATCTCATTTGTGAGGCTTATAATTGACCAACTGACCCATTGGTCATTGACCATTGACCAATAACTGTTTTATGAAGTTTCTCTTTTATCTTATAAAAGGGATGGTTGTTGTTTAAACAAAATCAGGAAATACAAATATAACCTATCTCTTAAGACTCATCCTTATGGTCATTCAAAATATATTTTCTGTTTGCTGTTGATGGCTTTCATAACCTTTTTCACATTGAGTGTGTTTTGTTGCTCTTGTTTTTACATAACAATGTGCTTTTACTTCTGTCTATTGGTCAGCTTTTTTCTTGATACAGATGCTCAAAAGTACTTTGTTTTGGTGATTCTATGGTTACTTCTAATTTTAGAAATTTTCATGCCAACTTGGAATTAAATTACATTAAAAATTAAATAGTGAGATACCGTGCTAAAGGGCACAGGAAGGCTGCTAACCTCCTGGTGGACAGAAGTGGATATCAGGAAGCAAGCAAGGAAGCAAGGGGCTGGATATAGTGTCCAAAGTCGTGTCCCAGTGACCCAGCTCCTCCCCTTAGGTTCTACCTCCTAACAGCCCCTTCAGCTCTGCACTCACCAGTGCGGTAACCCACTGAGCAGATTCATGTCCTCACAATTCAACCACTTCTTAAGATTTTGCAATCAATATTAACTAGAGCAAAACCTTTAAGATATTTAAATTACCTCACATCTAAATTATAGCATTAACTATTTGCCTCTTAAAAAATGAAACTTGAACAAAAGAAAATGAAAATGAGAAAATGAAGGAACCATAATGTACAGAAGTGGCCATGGAAAATATTAAACATATAATTGATGACAGAACAACTATGTAATTACAGTGGTTAAAATTATCTGTGTGAAATATATGATTGTGTTTATTCATTGCAGTAATGCATTTTCATATTATTGAAGCCAGCCTAAGCTTAAAAGAAAAGGCACACCTGTAACTCTCAAACTGAGAGGATAGAAGATCAAATTGCGTGATCTAAGCTCTGGTAACAGCGCCTACGTTTGTGTGTGTCACATCCGGCCAGGTTGCAATGGAAGGGGCTCATGTCTGAAGATAAGATTACATTTAAGTTTGAGAAGCTGAAGAGAGGCCCTTATAACAATCCTTTAATGAGAAATAAATATGCCCCAGAAATGCCTAAATCCATTGTAAATTCAAGCCATCAGTCAATCTAAGGACCTTATCTTCATAAGGCTCATATCATCTCCCAGCTGTACCCCCCCGCGGACCAGCCTTCCAGCATACGGCTTTTTGGGAGTATGAGCACCTTCACCATACTATTCACACAGATAGAAAAGTCATTTGTAAATAAGATGCAGCTTTATTTACACACACACACACACACACACACACACACACACAGAGTCAGAATTCCAGAACCAGAAAAAAGTCCTTGAAGAACTCATCGTATTAGGATCATGACAGTGCACATGTGATTGCTGACCACTTATGGGGTTATAGATTTATTTGTTTATTAACTATATAATCTAATATTTTCCTCAGTATGTATTGTATAATTAATGAGCAAAGTTGGAGAAATTATCTCCGTTGTTTTCTTATTTTATGTTCCTCTTTTGAAACGTTATATCTCTGTAGTCAGTAGGCAAAGTCACCATGCATTAGCAATCTAGAACTATTAGAGCAGTGAATTCATTCCATATAAAAACCTTGAATTTTTCCTTTGATAATTCTTTTTTATGGAAGAGTGATGATGACAAGACTAAAATTAGTGAGTCATTCAGTAGTGTAATGTTAAATTATTAAACAAATGCGTCAGTTACAATGATTCTAAGTGAAATAGATCTTTCAGTGTCCAAAAAGAAAAGCACATTAGATTCCTGCAGAAATCTCACAAATTATTTAATGATTTCTCTAACCTTGAGTTATAGAATGAGAGACATACTTCAGTAAGGTTATATTTTTTGAATTTGAACATTACACAGAAGCAAGAATTTTAATTTATTATATTAAATTAAATAGACAATAAAGTTCATTCTGTTATAACATTGCCCCCCAAAATTACTGTTTTAAGCTACAGTTGTTTGCTAATGTCCTACTCTTAATCTGCCCTAAAGGGGCTGGGGATATAGCTCAGTGGAATAAGTGCCTGCCTAGCAAGCGCAGGGTCCTGAGTTCAATCCCCAGTACCGCCAAAAAAAAAAACTTAAAAAAAAAAATCTGTCCTAAAGGCCAGGTGTGGTGACACATGCCTGTAATCCCAGCACTGGGGAGGTTGAGGCAGAAGATTGCTGTGAGTTCAAGGCCCGCCTGGGCTACAAAGTGAGCTCAAGGCCACCCTGAATTACATAATGAGACACTGTCTCAAAAGAAAAATGTCCTGAATGAAAAAAGGAATGTCTGTTCCAGAGTAAAAGAAATGATCGTGTTTGATAAAAGCCAGTCAGAAATCACATGATAAGTTACATATTCTGATTTATTTCTTTTGCCTTTTAGTTTATTTTTATAGAAACTTAACATCTGCTCTGCCTGGGTCATTGTTTCAAATACATTCCTGTGGCAGGACATAAAAATGATTGAATATTGGGGCTGGGGATATAGCTCAGTGGAATAAGCGCTTGCCTAGCAAGCGCAGGGTCCTGAGTTTGATCCCCAGTACCGCAAAAAAAAAAAAAAAAAAATGAATATTGCACTGTGATAACCTTGTCTTTAAGAAAATTAGGTAAAATTGATCCAATTTTTAAATATCTATTAATAGAAGAGCTGAAAATCTACCAATCCACCAATGATTATTCACTATACTCTCTCAACATTACATAAATTTGGGGCTTTGTAGAAGATTAGTCTTGTGGCTTACATAAGACACACACCTGTTTATGTCTCTGCCCATCTCCAGCCCTCTGGTATGAAAGACTGAGATGATGACTTCCCCACTCTTCTCCAGTCAGGGTGATGGTTGGAGCTGATTGAGACAATGGTATTTTCTGAGAGTTTCTAGAAATCATTTTTTCCCCAGTTAGATGCATCTTCGATCTTTACAAATAAAATGCCATGTAAGTCAATGATAAGCATGTTGGAAAATTCTCTGAAGGGACCACATGAGAGTATAAAATACATCAGGCTAAAAGTGTCCGGAAGGAAGGATTGTGAGAACCTGATCCCTTGACAGGCTTACAGAGCCACTGAACCACTGACAGCACTGCCTCCCTTCAGACAGTTTTATGTGATAATAGTAAACACCTTTTGCTGCAGCCACAATTCATCAGTTTTTATTACTTATATCTAAACATTGCCCTAATTGATAACCTTCTTTAACATTATTAAATAAATATTTTAGTACCTACTATATACAAGGTAAGTTGCCTCACTCCGTGTATGTGATGATTATTAAAAGAAATTATTTCTCATTTTAAGAGCATGTAGGTGAGTACAAGTTAACAGGAAAATTATCATTATGGAAATGAGGACACTAAGAGTATCTATTATAGAAAGACAACTCATAAATTGAAGCCCTGCAGATTGATCAGTGCCTGCCTCAGCTGAAATGCAGGGACACAAGCATTGTAGACAGAGGAGAGTACACTTGCACTTTGTGAGCAAGAAGGAGCTCAGCAAATTTCAATTACAAAGTGTACTGATAGTGCTGTTGTTATGGTGTAGTTTGGATAACAGGACTACATTTATGAAAAAACACAAAAAATACAAATTAATATATTCTCAATATAAATAACATATTTAGCAAAGAATGGGGTCTCTAAGTGCCCCAGAGGAAGGCGAATACACCTTCTTTCCTACTTTTCTTACTGATAATCTTTTAAAAGTGAGAACAAAGAAGAAAATAAAAACCCACATGTATAAAAGTGGTGCTAATGGAGAGCTAATGTGATGAGACAAAGTTTTATAGATAATATGTATATCTGAATGAGTTGAGTTTGGATTTTTATTTTAATAACTAAATTTTATAAATATCCATACACTTAGGGGAATTAGCAGGTTTAGAGGGGTGAGTTTTATCTGCCAGCTAGTATTATCTTCAATGTAACAAACGCAGAAGAGTGCTTATATGTAGAATTAAAAGAAGTATCACAAAGTAAATATATTGAATTAGTCACAACAGAGATAAAATAAAACAGAATTTTAACATCAACCTACAAATACTAACTGCGCCATCATTCAGTAACTAATGCTATCGGCTGCTTTCTCTTCCTTGATTTTAAAGTTGAAAGAAATCATCCATCATGCATTTTTATTTTTTACATCAAGATTTTTCTCTCCCAAACATGGTGCTTTGTATAGTAATAATTGATTCATTTTCCTTCCTCAGTAACATTCTAGATTAAATATATGGTGATGTATTTATCCATCTTACTTTGGATAGGTATTTTTACTATCTTCAATGATAGATTATAGTAGTTTAAAAAATCAACTATCACAAGCAATGCTACAATAAACATTACTATATATCATTTTGTGTGTGAATTTGTAGGTTAGTGTGTGAGGATTGCCCTGTTATTGTAGCTGAGTACTTTCATATCCTATGAGCTACTGAACAATTTTTTAAAACTTTTCTTCACTATATCAGGAGAATTTGAGAATTCTAATTAATCTTTTTCAACATTATATAGATGATCTACATTTTTGTCAACATTAGTATGGCCAATTATTAAAATTTTAGTCATCCTGAAAGTGGGAAATATCTCAGCATATTTTAATTGGCATTTCTGAGGTGATTAATAAGATTGAGTACCTTTTTATTTGACTTTTGTCCACTGGCATTTATTTATTTTTTTTGGCATTTATTTTTATATAAAACTGTTGTACAAATATTTTGCCCATATCCTTTTGAGATTGTTGACTCTTTTTTTTTTTTTCCTGGTACCGGGGATCGAACTCAGGACCTTGCGCTTGCCAGGCAAGCACTTACGCCACTGAGCTATACCCCCAGCCCCATTTTTGAGATTGTTGTATTCTTACCACTTTGTGAATTTTTAAAATTTAGTCAATTTTAGGGTATATGTAATGTGAATGTTTTTTCCTTGATGTGGGATAACATTTTATTCCCACTATGGTGGCTTTGATAGCCATTATTTTCAATTTTAGGGTAGATGTGGTGGTTAGAGTACATTTTCAACTCCACTGGTTTTTGGAAAAACTTGGAGATACAGCCTAGAAAAGTCCTAGAATACTGTGTGGAATAATTCCTTCATGATTGATACTTTTCAGAACTCAGAAGACCAGAATGCTGGTAGGTATTCAAATAGTAGAGGTCAGGTTCCAGAAGTGTTAACTGGGAGCAAGAATTATTTTAGCAGTTGGACTAGAGATCAGACAATTTGTCTACATTTTGCCCACGTGGTGAAGTTTTCCATGAGATGGAGATTAAGGATAGGAAACTCATTGCTCTGGTGGAAGTAATTTCAAAGCAGCCTACTATTTTGGTTGTAGCATGGGTTCTCCTGGGTGTTTCTAGCCAGAGTTTTAGAAATGATCGGGACAAAAAGAGAAGCAGACAACTTTTTAAAAGTGAAATTCTGGCCCAGAAGAGACCATGTATAAAGAAAGAACCAAAGAAGATATGGACATTAAAGAGATTAACTCCATGAGAAAGAAACCAAGTTTTGCACAGGAAAAAGAAGTGGTCTTCAGGGTACAAGAATCAGCAAGACTCTGCCCACTTCAGCCTCAAAGTTGCAAAAGTGTTTGTTACCTTTCATTTGGGAAAAGAGTCCTTGAGACGCGTGCTCAAAATGGGCTTCCCAGCATATTATTTCCCTATGATTCATTTTACCAAATGTTCCGCTATCCAGGCAGTAAAATGTAGCTGTGGCCATTGTTCAGGGGAGACCAGTTACTGCTTCCCTTGTCAGTAAACCATGACACTGTCCACATTTTGCTGGTTTTACATGAATGGAGAAGGCAGGAGTTGTGATGTCACAGAAGTTTATGCCTAGATTTCAAAAGAAGACCTGGGAGACCAAGCAAGGAGCACTGTTTGAGGAAGGTAGTGTGTGAAGGTGTGAAAATGAAGCTGCACGTGGAGTGTAGACATAAGAACGTGGGAAATGCAAGGAATGTGGAATATTAGCCCCAGGAAAGCTGAAGTCTATGAGTGGAGCCAGGCCAGGAAAGAGAACTTATGAGACGCATCCAGCAAGGCTATAGGGTTGTGGCTGCAGAGGACCTTTGGGATTCACATTTTACTGCAACGCGCCCTGGATTTTGGATGTGGAGTACAGAATTTAATGTTTTCCTTAATGGTTTCTGGCCTTGCTTTGATCCATTCTTTTATATCTCTCTATTCTTCCCATTGGAAGTGGAATGTTTACCCCATGCCAATGACTCTTAGCATTATGTAAACTTTTGATTTTTACAGAGACTCACAGCTAAAATTTGTCTTCAGTCTCAGAAGAGATTTATATCTGGATTGTTGCAAGATTCCGGAACTCAAACTGCGGTAAATTTGAGGAAGTTCTGTGTGTGTGCTTCTCCCTTTCTTTCTTTGTTTTCTTATTTTTTTTTACTACATTGTTCAAGCTGGCCTTGAATTCACTATGTAGCCCTATCTGAGCTCAAACTCACGGTGATCCTTCTGCTTCAGCCTCCCAAGTGCTGAGATTACAGCCATATGCCAATATCCCCAGCTTGAAGAATCATTTTTACATTTCTGATTGTACATAAGATGTTGTATCTTGTTGGGTGTAATTACGAACTTGATATTCTGTTTGAAGATTAAGCGTGTTTGAAGAAGATGTATTTGAGTATTGAGTAGAAAGATGCTGGGCTGCGACCCTTAGAGCAGAGCTTCACCTTGATTAGTTTCGTAATCTACCCAAAGAATTAGCGGAGCACGCTTCTAGTTAGGTCTGGGTGGGCCGTGGAGGTGTGGCTTCATGGTCTATGTCTGAACGCTTCTTCTTTCCACTCCGACCAGATCTGCTTCCAAACTGCCATAGAGCAGGCAGCCTTGCTCCAACACGCCCTTCCACTGTATCTCTATTTGGGAACCAGTGGAGCTTGGACAGAAATCATGACTCCACTTTGCCTTTAAACTGTAGTTGTGGGATGTTGTGTCCCACACTGAGAAAGCTAATATAGTAATCTACCTTGTTTTCCTTTGAATTGAATGTATATAAAGTAATATCAATAAGGTTTTCCTATGTCACAGGTATATTTTCCCCCACTTAAAGCTGTGTAGAATTTTACTTTTCATATTAAATGTATAAGCTACTTTCAGTCCATTTGGGGTTGTGAGTGAGGTAGGAGTGAAAACTGTTTTACTTTTTCACAGGATAGTCCAGGTCACCCAGAACTATCTGTTGAAAGTGCAGTGCATCGTGCAGCATTACTCACATGACATCTTTATCATACACTGTGGCCCTTTACAGGTGAGTCTCTTCAGTTAGGTTTTTTTTTTTTTTTTTTTTTTTTTTTTTTTTTTTTTTTTTTTTTTTTTTTTTTTTTTTTTTTTTTTTTTTTTTTTTTTTTTTTTTTTTTTTTTTTTTTTTTTTTTTTTTTTTTTTTTTTTTTTTTTTTTTTTTTTTTTTTTTTTTTTTTTTTTTTTTTTTATTGCCGCTGCAGCTATTCTTGTTTCAGAGCCACATTATGTTCATGTTCAATTTTTCTAAACTTTGTTCCCTTTGATGTGTTTTTTATTAGGACGTGTTTATAGTCCACAATGATTGTACTTACTATGAAGAGTTGGTACAGAGACAGAATACATCTTCGTTCTGGTTTCCTCTTTTTCCTTTCACCCTCTGTTCCTATCCTTTCTTCCTGCTCCTTTCAATTCTTGGTCCCCTTCTCCTCTGCAAAAGCTCCATTTTAATTTTCTCCACTTTAGCTTTTTCTGTTGTTTTACGCTTGGTCCTTCCCCTCACCCCCCCCCCACTCTTATTCCCTCACCCATTTGCCAAGGTGTGGTTCCTGTCATGGTAAATTTTTCAATAATTTTCCTTCAGAAACTTTCTTGAGTATTTCTGTAATTTTTATTCCCAGCACTATTTTATAAAATAATGGAGAACAATCAAATAGCAACAATATATTGCTGCATATTTTTTAATTACAATCAGACTGAGTAAAAATTCATTTGGAAATAATACACTTACTTACAGTGCTGCATTGTCCAATTCATGAGCAGTTACATTGTCTTGCACATGAAGATAATCTTTAGTGTCCAATAACATTTTGTAATTTGATGTGTAATGGTATTTGCTGCAATTTATTAGATTTCAGCACAAATATTGTGTTTTTAATATTTCCAAATGTAGTTATTAAGGTTTACATTTTATACTCTACTTGATTACTAAAATTTTAGTAAATACATTAAACCTAATGCTTACCACTTGATGGTTATTGTATATGAAAATACTAATCATGTGTGAAAATGACAGTTTTATTTCTTCCTTACTAATCTTGATTCCATGGAAATCTTTTCTTTCTCATTTTGAATTAGTCAAAATTTCCAGCATGATATTGATTAGAAATAGTGACACCATTATCTTAATTTATTTTCTGAATATTACTTAATATTTTTAGCTTTTTACTGTGGATCATTTTCATAATATTAAAAATGTTCCATTCTATTCTTAAGACTTTATGTTAAATGAATTAATTGTTCTGTATTAAATTTAATAGTATTATCTGATTTATGCTTTTTTTCCCCAGTTATTTGTATTTCATTACTTTCCAGTAGCCTGGACAAAATACTTCACATTCCCATCTTATTGGAGGGAATATTTAGTTTTTCACGGTTTCAGAGGTTTTGGGCTGTGCTTAGCTCCCAGGGCAAAAGGCCTGACAGGAGGACTGGAAGTTGCTCACATCGTGCCAGCACAGCAGCAGGAAGAAGGAGTAGAGCCAGAGAGGGTCCCACCCCGCAGGTGCGGCCCCCGGGGCTCACCTTCTCCAACTTAGATCCGTGGCCTCATAACACATCTAGCTATGAATGCAGCAGTGTGTTAATTCAGGGATAGAACAGCATTTATGTTATCCAATCACCTTCCAATAACACCTCCTCTGAACCCATGCAACTTTGAGGGGATGATTTAAATCTGAACATTCTTCTTGGACCCCAAAGTTTAATGTCCATGTGATTATGTAAAATGTGTTTAGGACATCATCAGGAGTTCTTAGAATCTCAACAGTTCCAGGAATGCTGAAAAGTCCAAGTGTCCAAACTTTCCTCTGAGATTCAAGGCAATCACTTAGCTGTGAGTTGCTATAAAAATGAAAAGAAATATTAAATACTTCTAACATACAATGGCCACAATACATATTCTCACTCCACATGGGGGAAGTAGGGGAAAGGAAGCGAACTGGGTCACAGTGAAACCAAAGCCTAACCACGCAAAGATTGCATTCCGTATCTTGAAGACCAGCACCTGGTCTGTATGGTGGTGAGATGTGTCCTCTAGAGGCTCGAGTAGCCCGAATCTTTTAGCCCTGCTCATTGCAGCCCTCATGGCTTCTCTCTTGGACTGGCTGTTATATCCATGGCTTGCCTTAGCAGATATTCCATATTTCAGGGACCTTCAGCTTCGTGGTATCACCGCTGCATGTTCAACTTCACTCTCATAAATAGCTTCTTACGTCACTCTCTCTGAGGCACATTGCCTTGTCTTCTGGGCCTTCTTCTGAAATCTGGATGGAAGCAGCTATTACCCCATAATTCTAGGCTTCTTCATGCCTACTAGGACCATATGAGTAATATCAGAGTCTCTCATCCAGTGGATTATTATTCTGCCATGAACAAGGGTAAACAAGACATTTCTAAACTAATGGATGCACCTTGAAATCATGCTCTTAAGTGAAATAAACTGGATACACATGTGTAAATACCATATTGTTTCTCTGCTGTGAGAAACCAAAAGTGTACATAAGACCAAAATGTGTAATAGATATTGTGAAATACAAAGAAAATGTTCCTTTTATTCTAGAAACTAAATTTTTCAACTATGGGTACTCATTTTTCACCTATGGATTTCTTATGATTTTATGTGTTTTACTAGTGATTATGCAAAGGATCCTTGTTTTATCAAAGTCCAATATAAATTAAACTATTTTATTAATAATGGAAGGACCTTTCACTGCTCTAGTATCTCTTAATCACAGCTTGGTCTTTGTGTTATTTTTTGTCACTGGATATTGTTTTCAATCCCACAGGACAGTAGTCTCTTTATATAGTAAGCATCTGCTTAGATTTATTTACATTTGCTTTCTCTTGCTTTCTTTCTTTTATACTCATAATAGATTAATCTGAGGTCATTTTCCTGTATCCTGAAGAATTCTTCATGATGTCCTTTAATATTGACTTTATATTTACTTTAGCATTAGCTTTGCTATCAACTCCTTTCATTTTTATCATTTATAAAAATCTTCAGTGAAATGATAGATTTATTAGTAACCAAACCATGTTGAGTCATAGAAATTAAAAATACATTTGCTAAAATGAGCATTTTCAAAAGTTTATAAAAGTGGTGACTGTATAATTTAAAAACTGTGACAGAGATTCAGCAATTCCTTTTCTGGACATTTATCCAAAAGAATTGAAAGAAGCAACTAAAGCATATATCCCCACACCTCTGTTCAGAAGAGCAGCGTGGAAGAAGCCAAGTGTTATTGACAGAGGAATGAATAGCAAAACTATGATATAGATAGGAACATAGAATGGGTTAAGAACAAAGTATACACTGATACACAATACATCATGAATGACTCTTGCAAATAAGGCACCCAAAGGAAAATATTGCATGATTATGTTTGATGAGATACAAAAACAGTCAGATTTCTAAATGAGCAAAAGTAGAATGGTAGAATTCAGGGCCGAAGGATAGCAGGGAGAGGGAAGACTTGGGAGTAGTTGTTTGATGGGTATCTTAGTCACTTTCTCATTGGTTAGACACAACTGACATGCACAGATTGAAGGAGGAAAGGTTTGTTTTGGCTCACCGTGGGTAAAGGTTTCATTTGTTAGTCATCTGGCTCTATGGCCCAGCAACATGGCAGAGGAACATGGCACAGGAAGACGAGGCATGGCATGAGGGATATACTAACTTTGGGCAGGAAGGACAGAGAGAGAGATGGGGGGAGGGGAGGATACTCCCCATTAGCCCACCTCCTCCGACAGATCTTCGTCTCCCCTCATCACAATCAACTCTGTGCTCATCAGGGGACCAATCCAGTGATGAATCTCACAAGCCCATGATCCAATAGCCTGCCCAAAGCCACCTCTTCCAGCACATGAGGCCTCTGGGGGCATCTAGATCCAACTCTAGCAGTAGGTATGGAGTTTTAGCTTGGAAAGATGAAGTGTTCTGGAAGTGGATGTTAGTGGTGGTTGCATATCATGTTAGTGTACTAACAGGACAGAATTGTATATTTAGGAAATGGCTAAAGTGGGAATTTATATTATGCGTGTTTTACACAATTCAAAAATGTAGGACATGAAACATATCATTTGGGATACATCTAAGCACAGACAGCTAGGCATGGGGGTGTATGCCTATAATCTCAGCACTTAGAAGGCTGTGGCAGGAGGATTTCTGTGAGTTTGAGGCCAGCCTGAACTATATAAGTGAGGTCAGGGCCAGCCTGCACAACATAGTGTGCAGTCTCAAAGAAATAAAAAAAAATTTTTTGTAAAGTTAAGCACAGAGTTACTTCAATTATATCATTTAAAAGATGCTGTGATTTGAGAAAAATAATTAAGGAAAATAAAATTACTAAGATTTGAAGAAAAACTCTGAGATGCAATAATGATGAATTTGAAGATTTAAAGACACATACCTGCCTATGTCAAAAGAAAGTTTTGGAAAATTACAGGAGTCTAAAGCTAAAAAGCTTCCACGGAGTAAAATACAATTACTTGTGCAGAAATAGTGATTTACTAACTTTGGACAAAAGGCTTAGCGCTTAAAATTTGATGGAGTAAAGTCTTCCAGTTTTTTAAAGTATTGCACCTGGAATTCCATAACTACTTATATTACAAAAGCAAAATATAAACACTTCAGAACTCAGAACTACCGAAATTGCACCTCCCTGAAGTCTTCCCAGAAAAAAGAATACAAAAAGAAAAAAAGGCTGCACAATATCAAAATGTAGAGACAAATTTAAAAAAAAAAATCATTCTCCTAAGAAGGAGGGCTTTCAAGTCAAGAACAAAAAGAACTAATGTGGAGACAGAAGGAAGAAAATTCAAGAGTCTCAGTTCTGCAAAAGCCTCTGGAAATCCCTTATTTGCAAGATTGCTTGAGAAATAGCAGAATTCAACTTGTGAATAAGAAAAGGTGAATATATTTCTTTGGAACTTAAATGAATGACAGGAAGGTTACAGTCTAATTAGCAAGAAAGTACCATGTGGCTTGATTCTGAGTACTTGATGGAATGTTTTGACCTAGATGTTTAGAATATTGTCCTTTTCACACCAGAAGACTGGTGACTAGGACGATAACACTTTATCAGTGGATTCACTCAAGAGTTCCTGGCTGCGTAGACATGTTCCCGTTTTCCTAAGATTGCAGATGTCACTCAGTGATTTCTAATTTTAGACTCAAGAAGATCATAAAAAAGTCACACACAGAAAAGAAAATGTAATTTTAGCAGCCTAAAAGTCAAACTTAGTTTTTAAGAGAAAAAAGAAGAGAGGACAGCAAAAGAGAAGACTGCAATTTTATTGTACGTAGTAGAGAAAATGACTAAAGTTGGATCAAGAAATCTATTTTGATTAATTTGTTCTGTCTGTCTCTCTGTCTGAAATTTGAGGAGAGTAGAAAGGGGAAGATGCCTTGTAAAGGGCAGGTTTCCCATTATTCATAGTTTAGTATCATTAGGGATCATTTATTTGTAAGAAATCAAGCTGGACATGAGTAAATGTAAAGGTAAAAGTAAGACTTAAAACATCCAAAAGAAAAACCATAGTGACATCTCTAAAACATGTCAGTGGAGCCGGTTTGGAATGGTTAGCACAGATTTATAACTTCGGGTATCTGTATAATGTAAAATTATATTAGCACTTAAATACACTTTATTTTAGTAATTAAAGAATAAAATTAAGACACGGCAATGAGAAAAGAAAAAGAGTAAAAATATGCATGATTAAAGTTAGGTTCAAAAACACTATTACCATTTGTAATAATTGTTTTTGAAAATAGTTCAAGGTAATAGTTTTGGTGAAAGAACTATTTGAAATATATTCATCCTCTTGTCAGTAATTCTTCTCCAATTAGCTTATAATTTTGTGTGCCAGTAAAGACAGTGAAGTCGTGTGTGTGTGTGTGTGTGTGTGTGTGTGTGTGTGTGGTGTGTGTGTGTATTTATATCATAGATTAAAACCAAGAGAAGAGTCTTGTGTTTCATTTCAGTTTCTTCTCTTGGGACAGCATCTCTTTAGCCAACAAAAGAAAAAAGTTGAACCCTCATATGAAATAGAAAGAGAGAACTTGGTTTAATAGTTAAAGGAGAGGAACATTCTTTGTTGAGTTTCAGAAAGGTCAATTCTTTTCTGTCAAATCACTTTTTCTGAAAATTTTCATTCAACCAAAGAAATATAATTTAGATGTTTTAAGAAGACCTTCTTATGCGAAACGCTACAGTTTTTAATAATAAAAATATTTAACTTACAAGAACTTTTAGTAGGAGGTGGCAGGGAAGATTGTTTTGTAATAAAATCAGTTATTTTAAACATCATCCTACATTGTTTTCCAGTATGGGCTACAGAATGTACTATTATGTAGTTATGTATTATATGTCTTTAAATACATGCACATACAGATTTCTCCACAAAGTTTTCCTATGCAAAACACAGAAAAATACTATTGCTAAGAAATGCAACAAGAAATGTCACTGCCTTCTTTTTTCTGTTGTTAATGCAGATTTTTATTTTATTCTTGTCTAGGTTCTTTTAGTCTAAACTTGTACATCACTTCAAAAATCAGTTGACAGATTTAATAGCATAATTTTATTTTTGAGTTTAAAAACACCGTAGCTCTGTGGAGCACTCTGTGTTTAAGACAGAATTTAACACCATCTATGAGAACACACTTAGCTGCTTTCCGCTACCTTCTGCCTCCCTGCACTGAGACCTCTTCTGCTCTCATCTCTAGCTGTGGCGGGTGGGGCTTCCCTGCTGGGTCTTGAACAGGTTAACAAAATGCTTTGCACTGCTGTGCCCTGGGCTTCAGCACTGCCTCAGCTTCTCATTAGGCTGACTCCCCACTTCCTTCATTCGTTAAGACTGCCTGGTACCCCTCCACGCATCACCCCGCCCTAAGAATGTGTGTTCCGTGGGCCCTGCCTCTCTGCCTTCCTCCAGCCGCTCTGCTGTTCTTCACAGCCCGGTTCAGCAGGCATTGTGCAGTTATTTCCTTTATTCACTGTCTTTTTTCCTCCTACTAGCAAGGGAGCTCCATAAGAACAGGTGCCGCCTTTGGTTCATTCTGCAAAATAACTAAATCCAGCACGGTAAAGAATCCTCAGTTCCTCCTCTGCTTCTTCTACTCCTGCAGCTCCCCCTTGATCACCTTTGCCTCTTCCTTTTCCACTTCTGTCCTGTCCGACTGGTTTATACCTCCCGATCCCAACCCAAGTGGGGGTAAGGAAGGTTTGGATTAGAGACCAAAGTGGTTTCCTGGAGTGAGTCCGTCAGGACCCGCAATTGCCATTTCCCTAGTCCATAAAAGCACTGAATCTGCCTGAATCTAAAAGTCACCTGGTTATTAGATGCTCTTTTTTAGGGAGCAGCTGTATAAACCTTTTGACTGTTTTTAAGTGACAGACATAATTGTATCTTTTGGTGACTTTTTATCCTGCCTTAGTGAACAGCATCAGGAATATAATAGAGACTCAGTAAATGGTCCTTTATATGCTTCCTGATGTAATGATAATAGCTCTATAGTTAGGAGTAGACTTTTTCCTGTTTACATCGTTTCAGGTCATTACATTTATTTCTCATATATATAGCATAATTTATTTTTCAGTGTATGAATTTCAACACCCAACTTTCTTTATTTAGTGACTTGCTGCCACACCTGCTTTTCTGCATATTTTTCATAAATTGTCTACTCAACCTCTGATTTGCTTAACTAGGCTAGATTTCCCCCCCACACACAGTAAATCCATCATTTAAATGATGACTTTGGCAAAAGACAAAGTTTGTTCAGGAGGCAAAGAAGCTGTGGAAACAGGAAAGCAAGTCTCAAATTCACCCCACTGTTATCCTTTATTTTTGGACTGGGAATTGAACTCAGGACCTTGCGCTTGCCAGGCAGGCACTATGCCACTGAGCTATAGTCCCTCACTATCAATCAAGACCAGGGACATATGGATGGTGAAGGAAAGCAATTTAAGGTGTGAATCAGATTTCATGGTTCCTCATAGAACCTAGGTTCAGAAAATGATAGAATTATCATGATCTCTGGGTGGAATTTTGATCCTCTGACATCTAATGTCCATACTTGCACAAGTGTAAATGAAGGATTTGGAGGCTTCAACTGATTTGAGTTAGACAAGAGTGCCTCCAAATTCCTGAAAAAGAAATTGTACCACCATCACCATAGTAACTATATATCAGAGCTGGTATCTGTTCAGCAGAACTATCATGGGTCTAACTTTTATTGTTGAGCTAAGGGATTTCTAAAATCAGAGATTAAAGCATATAATTAGGAGCAAGTGAAACTAAGGTTTTTTTTTTCAGTTTTTATCTGTCTAGAAAATGCATTTTTTAAAAAAAATTTGAACTAGTTTATGATGTCTTGAAAATATTTTGCACTGTATTGCTTTCCTTTAAATGCCATCAGTATTTTTTTTAAATAAAACTACTCAGTATTTAAATTTTCATTCAGTCAAATATGTCTGTTTACTCTGTGACTTGTTCCTCTGCTTGGAGTACATTATGTTAGCGTCTTCCACCTCTGGCTTGTGCAGTACACGAGCCTGCTTGGGCTGCTGTGACAAAATACCACGTTCTGGGTGAATCAATTAACAGAAGTTCATTTTTTCACCCTTATATTGGGTCATAGTCAGAACCCAGTGGAGGTGCGATTGGTCTGTGCTAAGACCTCTCCTTCCTCAAAGAGTCTGCTTCCTTTCTGTGCTCCCGACAGATTCTCCTGCTTCTGAGCTAAATAGAAAGACCACTGGTGTCTCTGGAACTTACAAGGACACCAGCCTGATTGGATTGGAGCCTACGCTTTTAGAAATCTCATTTAACCCTAATTATAGTTAAGAACTTAAAGGCTTTAGTCACGGCATTGGGGGTTGGGGGCTTAACATAATAAATTTGTGGAAGGAGACAGAACTTGACCTCTAGCACACATATATTTATCTACATGAGTATAATGGCAATTCTGGCCTCAATGGTTTAAATTCAATATTCATTTCACCTGGGAATTCTTTTTGTAATGACTTAGGTCAGAAATTAATTGCTGTCTATATTTTTAACTAAAAACCTCAGAATTCCATCACTTTTATAAATACTATCTCTGTACCTAACTCTTTTAATTCACTACATTTTCCCTCTCTTTCATCCAGTCAGTATCTTTCTTTAACTGAACTGATGTATTGATTCCTGCAGAACTACTATCTCATTTTAATAACCATTGTAGTGTAGCTTGTAAAAGTCTTTCTAATTATTTTTTTCCAAAAATTTATTGACTTTTATCATTCTCATTTCTTGTTGTTCCAGATGAACACTTGAATTTAATTAGGTTTCTTTAAGTGCATTAAAATTAAAAATAACTTTTGCTTTAGAAAAGGAATATTTTCTTATCATAAAAATAAAAGTGATTCAGAAAAACAATGGAATAAGCAATATATTTTCTTTTAGCAACCTATACATTTTCCATGGTATGTATGCATTTACATGTCAAATTAAATTTTTGTTTAGAAATCCTATCTCCCAGAGAAAGAACACTCCATGACTACATAGCTTTAGTATTGAAATTTACACATATTTAAGGAAGAAATAATTCAATATACATTTTTTCCATGGTAGAGATATGCTAAATTTATCTTTTTTCCCCTCTAAAGCTTTGATGAAGTGAACTCATGCTACAGAGATTAACAAGGGAAAAATGTACAAATTTTATGACATGCCTAAAGGGAGTTGCACCCCTACACTGTAAGATGGATGGGCGAGTGTTCCAGAGAGCAAAACAGAAGAATAAGGACTTGGCTATCAGTGGGGAACAGAGGTCCGCGCAGGTTGCTGAAATCTGGGGAAGGAGGTACGCTGTTGTTTCTCAGGTAACAGTCACGTGTGGTAGTGTCTGTCTGAGTCAGGTGTCAGCTCCGCTCTCCCCAGTAAAATCCACAGGACTCTGACAAGCCAGTATCAAATGATGTCAGCAACAGCACAAACAGTCAATGTGTAGTCAGCATATGAAAAATAAGGTTTCAGTTTTTTGCGTATGTGAAATTTTATCTTCTCACATACTTCTAAAGTAAGTATTACTGTTTTGCCCATTGAATAGTTCAGGAAATAGAAACACATAAAACCTAGGTAATACAACAAACAATTAGGAGAACTACAGTTGGAAGTCAGGCAGTCTACCTCTAGGGTTGATGTTCTTCATCATTAAAAATTTCTGTTTCTATGTTTTCTGCTTCTTTTCAGGAAAAAAGAGATGGATATACTGCTTGACTGTAGAAAGCATTTTTCTATATCACTTTTCCTAAGATACAATCCCAGTTATTCAACCCGAAGTCTAAGTATTGCTGGGCAGGCATCTTGTAGAGCTGCTTAATATATAACATAAGTTGATTTTGAGGAAAGGAGATTGCACTTGATTGTATGAGTGGTTCAATCACTTTCAAAAATTTAAAATCGGAACTTTTATTCTGTCTAAAACAGGAAAGTGGTCTACATTCAACCCGCAGCTTCTCCTCCTGCATTACTTTGCTGTTCGCTGTTCCAAAGGGCCTCTCCCACAGAGTGCAGATCTCCAGTCGTCCTCAGCAATTGCACAGTTTCTTACAAGAAAGATCTTCAGGTCTCTCTCTTTGTCTCTGTCTGCCCCGCATATATATCTCCTTGCCTGTTTCTCCATTTCTCCCTTTCTCTTGGCTCCTGTTTTTATGATGGAAACCCACTGATGCATAATTCTGCAGAGAAATTTCTAGATCATAGATCTAATCTATGTGATCAAAACTATAATATACTCCTTAAATGTACTAAATTTTAAATATCAGTGGATCTTCAAGTATCACTGGCTAGTTTAGGGGAGCTTCAACACCAAGAGTAAGTTTTAAAAAAAGCAAAAGTAAATACAAGAGAATGCAGACACAAAAGCCAGGAAATTGAAAAGAAACATAATCATGAACTTCCTTTAATTAGTATCTTGCAAGTCAAAAAGATGTTAGACAATGAGATAACAATGGAAGATGCTTGAAAATTAAAATGTGATTCTAAAATAAATATTCAACAGGATGTTCAAAGATAAACTTGAATAAATTATTTATGTGAGCATACAAAGAAAAGGACAGTGAATAAGACAGAAGGAAAAGAGACATTATATGAAAAACAGTCCAGAAGGTCTAACTTTCTACTACTGAGTTACAAAGGAATTAAATAGTGATAACAAAGAGAAGTCAATTTTTAAAAAGCTAAAATACAAGAAATTTCTTAGAGCTGAGAACACAGTCTTAAGATCAAAGGGGACAGTAAGTGTTTAGCATAATGAACGAGAAAGATAAACAGCTAGACTCATCTTGTAAACATTAGGGGTACACAAAAAAACTAAAGGAGAAAAGTTTTGAAACAATGATGGAGAAAATATAGCAGTTTTCTGCAAGAAACTACGTCAGGCAGAGATGATTATTTGCTTACTAATGGCAATATCTACAGGAAGAACTGGAAGCAAGTATTTAGGTCTTAAGAAGAAATGATTTCTACATACAACTGCATACTTGGTTAATTCAGGTGACCAAAGTGAGTGGTAACATACCTTCTAAAAATATCATAGGACATTTCTTAAGCTTATGAACTAATGAAACATAGGAGAAAAGCGAGAAACAAGTTAGATGAGACTCAAACATCATGTCACCCACATGATGGGTAATGAATGATGAGGGCCATGCAGTAGTCCTGGGAACACTCAGTCCAGATTGGGGGTCTTCTGTGTTATAGACTCTTTGAGGTAATTTTCCAACAGGGAGAAGTATTTGTTAAAGTAAAACCACATTCCCTAACACGAGGCATGCAAAAGAACAGCAGTTACCTTTCTCTGGTTGCTTGTACTCGTTCAACCTGTGAACTCAGTTGCGATCCCTTGCCTTTTGTGTGCTCCACCAACTGAATGCCTAATATCCTGACCTTCCACAAATTTAAGGAGCTTTTGCTGGAAAAGCTACTCGCTTGTGTCTTAAAAACTCTTTTACTTCCTTTTATGGTTATTATTTAACTCAAACTTATATCCGAAAGTTTCTTACGGAAAATCTTAAATTTGGTAATTGAAGATTCTTCGCTCATTTCTGATGCTGTTACCTTCCCTTCCCTATATCCTTAACACATTTACTGAAAATCTGGGAAAAGGATACTTTTAGACAAACAAAATTAATTCTCTATTTTAAAGAAATAGTGTTGTGTTGAGGGGTTATTCAAAGTAACCAAAGAAAATTTATGAGCACGCACTTTGATTATTCACTAATTTTCTTGAAGTATTTTTAACTTCATACAGTATTTGTCTTCTCATGACATATCTCTACCCACAATAGAAAAAATGTATTGTTGTCTTTATAGTACTCAGCATACCTTGGATAGAGTATGTTCTCCAATAGCTGCTCCCAGTAACGCTGAAAACTACTCTCAGAACCTTCTCATTTAGCAAAGCGACTGATTTATTGTGTGTGTCATTTCTGTTTTAAAATTTTTTTCTCTTTATTGAGCAAAGTTCTCCACTCTCTTAAATCGACTCATTGTTCATTTATTTAGTTGAGCTATGTCACATAGATAAATTATAGTCCTTATTTTTAAAGAAAGGGCACATAACACCAGTGAGCAAGAACCAAATTCTAAGGGGAAAAAAAATACTAGTTTTGAAATTAAGCACACATTCTGGTATAATGAACCATATAATTAATCTAAGAACAATATGATAAAGTCCCTAATCATACATATATTCAACTGCTACTTTCTCAATTTGGTTACTAACTCAAGTGCTTCATTTAATACTCTGAGTTAATGAGAGATCACATTCTAACAAGATGAACATTTCAGGATTTCTGCATTCAGCCTAAGGTTTTATTAGACTGGATATTGAGGACAAGTAGTGGTTAGGAGTGTGTGTTTGTGTGTTAGAAGGGCATGGATGTATGAAGAGACATACGAGCATTCATGTATATATATTATGTATATATGTCTACATAATATATTATGTAATATATAAAGTATTGCATTATATAGTATATATGAGATTATCACTTGCATATTTGTATGAAGACCTACTTCATAAAGGTCATACAGTTACCATGTGAAAAGAAAACTTTGACACTTGTCAAATTGAAATGCCATAACATAATTTGTAGAATATAAGAGAATTAAGAGTTAGAGTGCAATAACAATGTTAAACAAATACCAAAGGATTGCTTAAGGAAGGAATCTTATAAGTAGGGTTTCCACAGGCAGATGCTAAGAGTTTGACTGATACCTGATATCTTCACTTGCATGCTAGGCAAACATATTCCACTGAGATATACTCTTCACCTCAGGTAGAATATACCCGACAGAAAGTATGGCAGGCACAGAAGTTTAATGCTGTCTTCAGAAGTGAATCTAGCAGCTTACCTGCATTTATGGAATGGTTAGAAAAGTTAGAACTTAAACATAAACATGATGCATAGATTTTTTTCTTTACTTTAAATGTGAAATTATCATGAAGTTACTGAAGAATTGCTGAAAGAATTTTTAGTAGAGTAATGCCATAATCAGACAGTATTTCAGAACCAAATGCCAGAAGGAGTGTATAAGAAATGTCTCAAGTTTATCCTTTTTAATGCAAGGTAGTACTCCATTATATAAAAATAAAACCATGTCCTTCTCTATTCATCCCTTGATGGGCATTTGTTTTCAAGATTTAACTATCACACGATGTGCTGCTAGAAACCTATGAGCACATGTAGCCATGATATATGATACTTTTTATTCTTTTGGAACGATATCAAGAAGATAAAATGACTGGGTCAGTTTTAGTTTTTTGAGTGAACTTCACACAGATTTCTTCATGGACTGCACCAATATACACTTCTACCAACAGTAGTGAAGGGTGCCTTTTCCCCCACACACCTTTCAACATGTGTTATTGGTTAATTTCTTGATATAAGCCATTTTTTCTGGAGTGAGATGGAATCTAAGTGTTATTTTCATTTGTATCTCTTGAATGACTAGTGATCTTGAACATTTTTTCATATATTTATTTTCTGTTTGTATTTCTTATCTGAGATGTGTCTTTCATTTAAGATACCTATTTTTGGTTTAGGTATCTAAATTTGAGGGACCTGGGGTTTTTTTTGTTGTTGTTGTTCTTTATATCTTCTAGATATAATTGTTTGTCTGAGGAACACCTGGCAAAATATTTTTCCAATTCTGTATGTTGTCTTTCTATCCTGTTCATGGTTTCTTTTGCTATGCAAGAAGCTTTTTAATAAGATGAGACCCTACTTGTTAATTCTTTGTAGTATTTCTGGTGAAATCAGCATTTTGTTCATAACATATTTTCCTACACCTATGTCTTCAAGATTTTCTACCTATTCTATATTGAAGCAGATTATTTCTGCTTTCATATTTAGATTTTTAATCTGTTTCAATTTTATTTTAATGCAGGAGACAATATAGGTCTAGTTGTAATCTTAGGCATGAGGAAAGCCAGTTTATCCAGCACCACTTATTAAAGGGGTTATCTTTCACCCAGTGAAGTCAAAGGTAAGGTGGCCAAGTATGTTTTAAGTTATTTCTGCATCTTTTAATGTATTCCATTGGTCTTCAGATCTTTTTTTCTTATCAGTACCATACTGTTTCTATCATGGTTACTTTGGTTACTGTTTTTATCATGGTAATTTCAAGTCAGGGACTATGGTGCACCCTACTTTGCTTTTGTTGCCCAGAATTTGTTTTTGCTATTCTCAGTCTCTTCTGGTTCCAAATATATTTTAAAATTATTGTCCCTAATTCTGTGAGGTATGCTATTGGTGTGTTGATCATGATTGTATTAAATCTGCATAATAATTTTGGAAATACAGTTATTTTCACTATATTAGTTCTTCTTACCCAAGACCTGGGAATGGTTTTCTATTTTCTGATACCCTCCTTTAATCTTTTTTTACAGAGTACTGTAATTTTCAATGTAAAGGTGTTTTAATTCATTCACTGAATTGATTCCTAAGAAGGATGAACTTAAGACATTTCTCGGTAAATGGATAAACCTTGAGACCACACTCTTAAGTGAAATAAATTGGACACATGTGTTTAAATGTCACATTGTTTCTCTTGTGTGAGAAGCCAAAATGGTAAATAAGGAGCAAAATGTAAAATATACACTGGGAAACAGGAAAAAAAGTTCAATCAGGAAGGGAAAGAAGGCAGTGGGGGAGGGGGAAAGGAAGGAAAGGCAAAGAAAAAAGAGAGAAAAGAAAAAAGGTAAATGAAGCTTTTTTAAATAAGGGGAGGAGAGAGATTGACTCCAGGGGATTGGGAATAAAAGAAGAATCAAGACATATTATGAAAAAAAGATGTATCAGGTACAGGTACAGATTCTCTATGATAAATGTAATCATTCTGTATGTCTAAAATGTACCAACAAAACTAATCTTAAAAAAAAACAGAAGAGTAAAAAATGAATGTACAAGAGCTTAGTGGTTGAATACTCACTTGCTATAAACAGCCTGTGTAATCAGAAATGTTTTCATTTTTACCTTCCCTACTCAGAGCAGAATAAAACGTGAGAGATGGGAGATGAAAAGGGAAGCCCTGACACGAAGGGCTTGGGGTGTGAAGAAGGAACATGATGAGTGATAAAACAAGCCTTGAAAGCAAGAATGCACGAGTGATAGGTTGTTAAGAGAATATAGAATCAGGAAAAGAAACTGTTTTTGTTCAAGAGGGGAAACAAAGTAGGAGGAGAGAAATTATGAGTTGGAAGTATGAATTTTCCTATAACTCTAGGAAAATTTTACTCAAAATTGTCATTTGATTGTCTATACTCATCTCCTGAATTCAGAAGTTGTGTGAAATTACCTTGCCATTGTTTTCCATCACCTACACATCAATGAAAATGCTTGCAAGTGAGAAATGAGTAAGAGTGGAATGGTATTGACAGCTGTCTCTTTAGTCTGTTATTATGTGACAGTGTTGTACAACTTCATTAGCTCAGTTGAATAGATATTTTGAAATGAAGTGATTTAATGGTTCAGCTGAATATATAGCAATTTGCATAAATTATACAAGATCCATTTATGTACCAGTGTACTGGAAATAGTAGAACAATGTGAATGTTAATTTATCTATATTAGTGCCAATGAAATATATGCCTATGTCGTGAGTCATGAAGAAATCAATTGGTTTCACATAGTGTGTTTTGGTTTTATTTCCCTTTGGGGATACATTTCATTTCTAAATACCTTTCTACATGATCAAAAGACAACAAAGGGTATTCTGAATTAGATTGAAAGAGAGCAGTTGGTTGGGACCATCACATAAATAGACTTCATTCTCACTTTGCAAAAGGACAGCTTTGCTACATAGATGATCATCATCCATTTCTATCATCTCGCATACATCCATAGGCTATAACCGAAAATCAGTAAGCATTAAAGCAAAATCGCGGGAAACGTATTTATTTTTGACAGAAATAATATTGGAATGATGCCCTCTCATCTGAGATAATGTATTTATATAATCATTCATGTGTGGGTTCATGAGGGGATAGATTTAGAGTAATGCATCATTAGGTGACTGCATGGATGTGAACGTCACAGAGTGTACTCACACAAACCTAGATGGAACAGCTTACACACGGTGTAACCTATATCCCTCAGGCTACAAACCAATGCATCATATAGAACTGTAGCACAATGGCAAGAATTTGTATGTCCCAATGTAGAAAAGCAGCTTAAAATGTAGTACAAAGGATTTTTGAAAGCACACCTATGTAGGGCACTCACCGAGAATGGAATCTAGAAGCTGTTCTGGGTGAGTCAGGTTCTGAGTGATTGTGCGGCCTGGAGCATCACTGTGCCCTGCTGGAGACTTTCAAATTCTATTCACTTAGGTGACAATAAATTCATCAAAATTTCTTCCTTTAATAATAAATTATCATTAACTAATTATAAGATATGTTTTAAACTCTTTGGCTCTTTTTAAAATAATGCAGAGCTTAAAACACACAGTATACAGACGTACAGAATTATATCCCATCTTTATATCTTTCTTTTATAGACCTTTGCTACTTTACATTTTTTTTACTTTTTAAATTTTTTTAAGGTTTTTGGTAAGACAAAAACACACACATTGGTTTAGACCTACACAGATAGCGTCATCAGTAACACTGTCCTCCACCTCCACTTCCTGCTTAATATGAAGATCTTCAGGGGCCATGACATGCCTGAAACTGTCATCTCCTATAGTAATAATGCCACCTTCTGGAGTCTTGGGCTCTTTGACAGTTCATTTGTTTTAACTGGTAGGAAGAATACATTCTAATGGTAATAAGACTGACACACACAAATTCATGGGAGAAAACTTTATTTTGATGCACACATTAAGAGGTTCCAACCCATGAGGTCCCATTCCATGGTCAGCTGGCTGCAAGTTCAAAACAATCTTAAGAAAGAGGGCACAGTTAAGGAAAACTCCTCAAGTCATAGCAGCCAGAAAGCAGAGTAAAAGGTGAAATGCTAGAGAAGGAGCCAGGGGCAAGAGACCATCAGTGACATGTTTACTTTAAGTAGCCCCAACTCTTATTTCCCTCACTTCTCAATGATGCCACCAAATTACCTCATGAATGGATTAATCCACTGATGAAGTTAGGGTCTTCGCGATCCCATAATTTTCCACTTCTGTGTACATGTGACTTTTGGAGGACATTATGCATAAATCTAAACCATAACTGTTGGACCCAGGGTTTATAAGGACAAAAAAAGACACACAATTTATAGGATTATTTTATAATAGTCACCCAAAGAGTCACATACAAAGAGACTGCAGGAAATCTGTCCCCATGCTAAAGACCAAAAGAGTCCAACTGAGGGTCTGGATCCCAATGGCAATGTCTTGCATGAGTCCAGCTAAAGACTTAGAGCCCATCATAATGTCCCCCACAAGTCCAACTGGAGACCTAGAGCCCATGATAATATCTCATGGAGACTTGTTCAGGGATCTGCGCTGGGAAGGCCCAAAGGTCAGTGGTGGAAACTAGAAAGTCTGTGCCAGCAAGATGAAGGACCTGTGCTAGCAGGCTAAGAGATCTGCAATGGTGCCAGAAAGCCACTCAAAACAAGAACCAGAGCTCCGCTGAAAAGCACCACAGCCATCCTCAGCAACAGTGAGGTCCCAAGATCCTCTGATGATGAGAACAGCCAGGTCCATATTAGGGTAGGCAGCATGACAAGCCTCTGCAGGAGACTGAGCAGTGCAACATCCTCCCTTCTGCAGTGGGGAAGCGAGGCTCAAAGTAAGGACCAGTGCTCCCCTGAAAGGTACCACAGCCATCCCCAGGTGACATAGAGGTACCAAGCTCCTCCAGGAGAGCCAACAGCCTCAAGATAATCTACAGTTTCCAACATCTCTTTTCTTCAGTTCTGCCTTTTATGCTGCCGGCAACAACCCTCAGGTGGGCCCAACCATGCTGGTTCAGTTCAGCTGGGTGTTACAAGTGGACTACTAGTTGTCAATCTACCACAAAAACACTACAGTAAAGATTTTCTTTGATCACTTGTACCCAAAATTACATTTAAGACAAAGGTTAATGAACAAATACTTTTGCATAGCACTATGGTCTCTCATATATATTTTTCTTCTTCATCCCTTGTTGCTCTTCCTTTCTTGTACAAATTATATTCTCATTAAAATTACTATTTAAAAATTGTTACTAAATTCTCTAAAGAGATATATCTTTCTGTAAGGTACATTCTTTACCTTGAGTCAATATTTATTTAAACTTTCAACCTTATACAATTATTTTACGGAAATCTTCCCTGAAAATTTTTTCTTTGCTTATCAATCATAACTTATCTTTTCCTTGTTTGGTATTAATTTTAAAAATATACTTTTGTAGGAAAACACATTATATTAAAGGTACTTATACTTACATACATTATCTCGCACAAATAAAAGAGTACCTATTGCACCTTTTATACTTTCATTGTTCCAAGTTTTATACACAAATAAAATGATAAATAATAATTGATGGATTGTGACTCATTCACAGAAGAGAGTAATTTCCTTAGCTTATACCAGTTTTGGGCTATGCCATACCTAGCATCTCACATGTAGGCAAATCCTTCAACTCTTTTATTTGTGAGTAATCCAATTTTGAAATAAGGGGTTGTTACAAATTCTACTCAATGTTATTTATTATGGAAAATTAATAATTCCACATTTTTTTCTTTTGAAATACATAATCCACAACTAGGTAGTAGTAATTCCATAACCAAAAACAACAAAAAGGCAATTAACATTATAATGTCTTACTGTAAGAAAGAAAATTTTGAAAATTTGCCCCATGATATTGAAAGTGTGTAAAGATTCCACATTTGTACACAATATAATGATGTAACAAAGGCAGCAAAAGAGAAAAACATCTGTAAAAGTCCAGCTAGGCAGGACATTCCCTAATGTCCCATGTCATAGGGATAGAATCTGCAAGAGAGAAATAATGGAAGTAATATTCTCTTTTTCCTCTACACAAAAGAGTATTTAGTATAAATTTCTGGAATCACTTTGCTTTGACACTTACGATGTGCAGAAATGTTATAAAGCTATATTTTATCTCCTATCTGTCTGGGATTGAGTGCTAATTTCAATTTAATACTATTGTATACTTAAATAGAGCCTTTGCAAAAGGTAAAGCAAAGACCAGAGTATGGGGGAAATCTGTGACTAAGGTAGCACGGGATAAGATTCTGAGGATCATAATGAGGTAAAATTTTCAGTCTGACTCTCACTAAAGAAAGCTTCTGCATAAGATAAAAAGGGGGAAAATCATTGCAATATAAATATGAAAAGCAACCAATCATTTGCATTAACTATGAATAGTTATGAAACTTTTATGCTGAAGAAAAGCTTGTTTCCCTTTAGCTTAAAAATTATAAAATAGCATGTTAATGTGCTGACAGTGTTATGGAAGATCATGATGGTGTTTCAAACACATTTTTCTGGTGCTTTCATAGTTGTATTTGTTATTTGAAATTTTAAATGATCAGTCTTCAAATATAGAGATGTAGTTGTAAAAGTAATAGATTTTGAGATTCTATAAATATCTGCTTTTTACTTCATAAAAATTGTCAACTAATGAGATGAAAATATTCCCTTTTAAATGTTTGCTTACTGTCTTTAAAAGTAAGATATGATCACAATTTTAGTCATATTTCTATGAAAACAATAGGTTCCTATCATGACAAAAAAGATACCATGTGCTGGATTTGGCCCAGATAAAATGACCACATTCAGTAGATATAAAAATGCTTGTGAATCAGACCTTTAAATTTTTAATAGGTACATTATTAATATTAGTATATATTGGCAAAAATGCTCCAAAATAAGAACCACATAGGTTGTAAATTTTAATTAGGAATAAATTTAGGAAAATACCCAGAAGGGAAATGGTGGGATTGAATGGAACCTCTAGTTCTAGTTTACTGAGGAAACTCCAAACTGATTTCCACAGTGGTTGCACCAGTCTACACTCCCACCAGCAGTGGAGAAGGGTTCCTTTTCCCCCACAGCCTCTCCAGCATTTGTTATTGGTTGATTCTTAAAGATAGCCATTCTTACTGGGGTGAGGTGGAAACATCATACCACAGCGATATATGTGCACTCATATTTATAGCAGCACAATTTGTAATAGTTAAATCATGGAAGCAACTCAAATGCCCATCAACTGAGGAATGGATAAAAAAGTTGTTTTTTTATATAATGGAATATTACTCATCTATAAAGAAAGATAAACTAGAGGCTTTTATATGTAAATGGACACAATTAGAGACCATACTCATAAGTGAAATAAATCAGACCCACATGTGTAAACACCATATTACCTCAGTGTAAGAACCTGAAATGTTTGCATTCTTTTATGTTTAAAATACAAAAGGAATAAATTTAAAAGCACAGTTCTGCTTATATGAATATTGTTTGTGAAATGCAAAGAACTACATAATAAAAGATGGCAAAGTTAAATGGAGCAAACAACTAAAATGCACTTCAGGCTGTGTAGAGAAATCCCACTTTGTTCCATCAGCAGTTCAATATTGATTTTCAAAATGTCTCTTCTACCCTTAGTGCCTAAGATTCCCCTGAAACTTACTCAATACCCTTCGAATGCATCTGACAGAGAGAATATCTGCATATCCCCGTGGTACTACTGATCACTTCAGGGATTTATCCTGACTGATTAAAAGGAACAAAACTGTGCTTTTGGATAACTGTTGAAACTGCGAAAGCAGATTTTCCTTTTCTTCCTTGAATGTAGACCATAACCAGTTTGAAATCATAAAATGGTCAGTCTCTGAGCATTTAGTCAAACATAATAAGGAAGAGAAAATGAGCTGCTATGCTATGCACAAAAGTGAGTCCTGGTGATATTGTTTCATTTCTTCTAAAATTAACCAAAATCCAAAATTAGCACTAACTCTGAACTTCTCCAAACTTTCTAGAACCAAATACCGCAAAGCCTAATTTCTAAAGCTGATGCTCAGAGTAGGATTGGGAAGGGAGTTTGAGTCCTCAAGCAGCAGCGTTAAATTTAGAATCAAATAGGTCAAGAAAATGCTAACAGTGATCATATTTTTTCATAGCACATTTCTTAGGAATTAAAATTCTTTAAAACTCTCTGCAGGTAGTGTCTAATGATGACATTGAGCTGCTGGAATAGGTAACAGTGTGAGCACTGAGGAGGGCAGTGTAAATTCCTGAGGAGACAGTGAAGTGTAATGAGCCTGGTGGCAACAGAGAAAACTGTCCTCTACTCAAATGTGTGGCCTTTAATAGCTGGGTGGTTTCCAGGCAGTTACTTCCTGCTGTTACTCTCTGGTTTCCTTGCTTATACAATAGTGAAGAGGTACAGTAATAGCTGAGTCAGACGGAAGTGACAAAATTAATGTAAATTGCTTAGCACAATGTCCAGCAGCTGTAAGTCTTGGCCAGTTGTTGATAATTATTATCATTAACACTCCCCATGTGTCTTTGGTACATGCAGAGTGTTGACTAAAGTAGTTTCAGTTTTGCAAATCTAAATCTTTTGATCAGCAAGAAGAGATGGCAATTTTAGCTGTACCCTTTCACATAATTGCCACCCAATGAGAAAACACAGGAGAGTCGCTCCAAAGCTATTAGGAGGCAGAGGCAGAGTGAAGATGCCATGGGCAGCTCTCAGCTGTCAGACACTCTGAAGCAGTTAGTGACACCAAACTATCTTCCTGAAACACCTAACATAATGTGTTGGATTCTATTGAACCAGAATCTTCCAAGGCTAAAAGCCAGGCATATAAAATTTGAAAAATCCCCACAGGTATTTCTGAAGCTTATGAAAGTTCAAGGACTGATGCTTGTATGTAGATACTGAACCTTTACCTCTTATTGCAGTCGTCTGAAGGGCTTTACAGAGCCCAGCTGGCCAGGGTCTAGACCAAAGCAATTTGATCAGAACCTTGAACAGTAGGTTGAGACAATTCAGACTGACAGAAATTCAATGGAGGATTCTAATGTGCATCCATGTTTCAGAATCATTGTGTCAGGGGAAAGGGAATGCAAATATATTTATTGAGGTCACCATATGCACCAGTTATGATATTAGATACTTCACATGTATTATTTTGAGTTTCATGTTAAAGCAGCCACATTACACAGCTGCTATGTCTAAGTCTGATAACATGTTCAAGGAAATGCAGCTAACACATGGTAAAGCAGTTATTTCTCATAGCTTCAAAGCCCAATTTTTCTGTATGTTTCTTCTCTGTTGGCTTTACAACATAAAAAAGCAAAAATTCCCTCCTGGTATTGAAATATATTCTTCATTTATCTGATTATTTTTCCTTTTATACCATTGTTTTATTTAAAAACTACATAGAGATGGTTTGGGCTTTTCAAACTAATCTGCAACCAGAGAAACTCAAGCACATTGCACTGACAGCTACTATCTATACTCCGAAGAGAAACAAAGTTCAGAAACAATCATTAAAAGAAACCTTCAAAACTTATATCCTCTAGGAATATTGAGACCTAGTCTAATAGCTTTAAAATAAGTAGGCTCTTGTCAGATTTGTGACAATATGCATAAAATGGTTACTTTTGGGGAACCAAATTAAGAAATTTAGACAGAGGATGACAAACCATTATATCACCTTAGGGGGAAACAAAAAGTAAGTTTTTTCCTTTATGGTCCCCTGAAGGGAATTCTGTATCTGATGATATTTCAAAAGGTAGCACTACTTGAATATCTTGAAAAAGGAAAAGGAAATTTTATAAAGATTTAACAATAGAGACCTGTAGTTTTTAAATACAAATAAAAAAAACCCAGTGGTAATGGAAATAGGGTAGAGGAGGAAGTCAGTTTTGAAAACCTGACAGAAGTTCCTACTGTGAGGACTTACAGAAAGTTTCACATATTTTTTGTCATTTTTCTTCAAATCAGTAGGTTCAAATTTCACATTAGCACAGCTGCAAAACTAACCATATGTCTATTAATAATGTCTGCTGACCTCAAAGATGGCAGTTGTCAGCTTGAGCTGATACCCATAATGCAGGGAAACTGAAGCCATACAATTCATACATTAACTATCTATCAAGGCAGTTTCCGAAGGAAAGTGTTAGAGGTCAGAGTCAGTTCACCTGTCTCCACGTGTTGATAACTACTTGCAGGTGTAGGCCAGGAAAGTATTTCTGACTCATGGTCAAAACAATTTAATGAAAAACATACCCCTTTTAAGCAAAAAAGATACAGTGATGCAGAAAAATTGCAAAACTATTGGCCTATACTGGAAATACAGTCAGAAAAAAAAATTGCAGAAAAGCCTGATTGTATACTGGATTTGCAATTTTATTACCGATAATTAGCATTAAAATTGTTGGATAATGCTTGCCAATCATTAGCTTATTCTGCAAGTATTATCATCACATTGTAAATTAAGAATAAATATATAGGGCTCTGTGGAACCTGTGAGAGGAGTGAGTCCATGCTCTGTGCTTCTTCCACTGTCTCCCAGATGGTGGGGCCAATGAGAAGAGTGTAAGGACACGTGACCTTGTTGAGTAGACTGACAGGAACCCCAAGACCTGAGACCTGGCACAACAGCCTGGCCCCAGGAGCACAAGGCACATACACGCCTTTGGAGGGCAGAGTCATCGGCAAGACCAGCAGTGTGGAAGTGTCTAAATCAGCAGCAAGGAGCCAGCAACTGGACTCCAGAGAGCTCCACCAATAGAAGTCCAGTCCCAGGCCTCACATCCAGAGGCCAAGTTAGGCTCCATACGCAACACATTTCTGGGGTTAAATATTGACACTATCACAGAACTACAAACACCAGAAGTACTTTATTACTTTCATTCTCCTTTGTTTATCTGATTGGCTGTCTCTCCCCAGTCTGGTTGGATGTCATGTTGTTTTCTGCTGTATTTGATAGTTATTTTTGCATTTGCATTCTTTTTCTTTTCATGTATCTTCTCTTTCTCTCATCTCCTTTCTTCTATTCATTTTCAATATCTTTCTCTTTTTATCTTCTTTGATCAATGTTTAAGTCTTTTACATTTTTTCATTCTCTTATATAGACCTACTTCTTCTCGTTCCTCAACTACCTCTTGAATTTAAACTTCCTAGCGAGTAAACATTGTTTCTGACATTTCTGACTACTCCTTCGTATTCTGTTCTACTCTTTCCCTCTTCTGTCCTCTAGTTTCTCAAAACTTTTGCGATCATCCTTCAATCTACAGCCCTGACACTACTCTGTTTGACCTCATGTATCACTTTAGCCTATCCTGTAACCATCTTAACCCCCTTGCTGCCAACAAAAGGGTAAAAACAACCTAAGGGGAAAATCATTGCATAAAGTGCATAGTATATGTTTTATTATGTTATATAATTTTAGAGTTTACTCCTGTGGTCAGAGGTCGCATAGTTTATCAGTAATTAAGCTGTATTTGAAACTATTGCTACTACTAACTATGTTACTTTAGCCAGGATGTCATACATGTTATAACAGTTTTTCTTCCCTGTCTGATAATACTGTGACTGTATAAGGTCATAATCATCACCACTACCTAGTACCAAATGAATAGGAGCTGAAACACATAGCAATCTTGCATCCTTTACAAATTGGGAAGCTAGGGTGTTGGGATAGCTATATGAAACCACCTATATTTAGAAGACATCCCAGAAGAGCAGGCACCCTCTCAGGAAACCTAAATATTATTGATAAAGCTATATATCTTAAGAAACTGGCAAATAGCAACATAGAAAAGAAGATAAAATAGAAAATGACACGATGCAGAAGCAAAATGCAACCCGAGACTCTCAGACCACAAAGGACCAGCCCAGAACTCAAAGAGATAGGTGAAATTGGAAATCAAACATTGGAACTTCCTGAAATGACAGCAGCAGAAATTAAAAACAAGTGGAGAAGACTATGCAGAAAATCATCTCTGAAATACAGAAAGAAATGACGCTTAAAATCAAAGATATTAGAGAAGACACAGATAAAAAAATAGACGAGCCTAGAAAAATGATGAAAACAAAAACTGCCTGGCATAAGAAAGAAATGGAATCCACGAAAACAGATCCAAACAGAAATTCAAAGGATTAAAACCTCCATTGAAAGTATATACAACACGTTGAAAAGGATAGGGCTTCAGGTCTTTAAGACAGAAGTGTAGCTAGTGCTAATGAAAAGAAAGATATCTTAAAATTAGCAATAGACCATGGAAAGTCAATCCAACAGCTACAAGATGCAGCAAAAAAGACTAACATAACATTGATTGGGGTTAATGAGAAATCTGCAGACAGCACAAACATAAAAAGGCTCTTCATTGAAATAATCCCATGTATGGATAAAGAATTTGACATACAAATAAATGAAGCATTTATGACCAATCATTCATGACTAAAGTAAAACTACACCAAGATATATGATAATCAGGATTCCAGACAGTCAGCCCATGAAGACAATATTTAAAGCTGCTAGAAAATAGTAATAGATCACCTATGAAGGAAGCCCAACAGAATTATGGCAGACTTCTTCTCAATACAAACCCTCAAGTGAAGAAGAACTTGGAGTGAAATATTTCAGGTCCTGAAAAAAACCAACTTCCAACCCAGATTGATATACACTGAAAAACTATCAAAATTAATGGAGGAAGAAGATACTTCCATAACAAAGAACAACTGAAGAGATTTATGAACACCAAACCAATGCTACAAAGAGTACTAAAAAATATCCTAGACAGAGAAAAAATGACCACCAATCAAAAGAAGCAGAATAGGAGAGTGGATCAAGAAACGAGATCTAACAATATGCTGTGTACAAGAAACATATTTAATGCAAGAAGAAATTCAAAGACTGAAAATCAAAGGCTGAAAAATAATCTTCCATGCAACAGGAACACAGAAAAACATAGGAGTAGCTATTCCTTTTGTAGACAATGTACACTTGCAACCAAGAATGATCAAAAGAATAAAGAAGGTCACCACATACTTGTTATGGGGCAACTTCAAGAGGAAGAGATAACAATCACAAACATATATGTACACAAAACACAGGAGCACCCAACTGTATAAGACAATTATTAACACACATGAAAAATCAAATAAGCAATACAAGTGTAACAGGAGACCTCCATACCCCAATTTTTCAAAGAGATGGATGAACTGGTCAAAAAAATCAGCAAAGAAGTAACAGAAATAAACCAAATCTGTAAACAAATAGACTTAGTAAATGTTTCTAGACTGTTCCACCTAACATTATCAGGATATAGCTGCACATAGAATATTCCCTAAAATAGAGAATACTATCTCACTGATCATACTTAAGTAAATACAAAGGAATTGCAAATATCCAATACATAATATCTGACCATAGTGCCGTGAAATTAGAAATTAAAGGCAAACAAAACCACAAAAATTCCATAAACACGTGGAAATTAAATAATAACCTCAAAAACAAACAATGAGTCACAGATAAAATAAAGGATGAAAATAAACAATATCAACAATTAAATGAGAATGCAGCCACCACATATGAAACATGGAATTCAGTGAAAGCAATCTTAAGAGGGAAATTTGTAGCAATAAATTCACCATCAGGAAAAGAGAACAAGCAGAAATAAACAATCTAATGTTGAGCCCCAAGCTTCTAGATAAAGAAGAGCAAGAGAAGCCCAAAGCCCATAGTAGGGGGGAAATTATAAAGATCTGAGCAGAAATTAACACAATTGAATCCAAGAAAACAATATAAAGGATTTGTGAAGAGCTGGTTCTTTGAAAAAATAAATACAATTAATACACTCTTAGCCAACCTGATCAAAGAAAGGAAAGAAAAGACCCAATTTCAGGCATTGAGGAATGATAAGGGTAAAGTCACTACAGATCCTGTTGAAATTCAGAAGATCATAAATACCTACTTTGAAAATAGTTACTGTCATAGGATGGTAAACACAGAAGAAATATACAGCTTCCTAGATACATATGAATTACAAGAGCTCAATCAAGAAGATTTAAAAGTTCTAAATCAGCCAATATAAGTTATTTAGATTGAAAATTTAACTAAAAACTTACCAACAAAGAAAAACTCAGGTCCTGATGGATTCACTGCTGAATTCTTCAAGAAATTTATGGAAGATATAATGCCATTACTCTTCAGACTCTTTAATGAAATATAAAGGGAAGCAATACTGTCTAACTCATTCTTGGAAGCAAGTATTATTCTGATGCCAAAACCAGAGAAAGATACAACCAAAAAAGAGAACTAGAGGCCAATCTCCCTAATGAACATAGATGAAAAAGTCCTCAATGAGATGCTAACAAACAGAATTCAATAAATTATCCAGAATATTTTACATAAAGACCAGTTATGATTTATCCCAGGAATGCAGGGATGATTCAATATATGCAAGTCAATAAATGTAGTACACCATATCAACAGAGCCAGAGACAAAAATCACATGACCTTCTCAATAGAAGCAGAAGAAGCTTTTGATAAAAATTCAGCACTCATTTATAATTTTTAAAAAACCTAAGGAAAATTGGAATAGATGGTCTTTATCTCAATCTAATGAAAGCCATCTATGACAAATGAATGGCTCACAACATAGTAACTGAACAAAAACTGAAAGCTTTCGTTCCAAAATCAGGAACAAGACAAGGATATCCACTATCATCACACCTTTTCAACATAGTTCTGGAAACATTAGCCAGGGTAATTAGATAAGAGAGAGAAATAAAAGAAATAAGGATTGCAAAGTAGCAATTTAAATTATCATTATTCACAGCTGCCATGATACTCGACTTAGAAGACCCCAAAAACTCCATCAGAAGAATCCTAGGGTCAACAATCAAATTCATTTGCATGGCTGGATAGAAAGTCAATTTTCAAACATCAGTACCATTTTTGTACACAAACAACAAACTCATTGAAAGAGAAATGAGGACAACCACAACCTTCACAATAGCATCCAATCAATAAAACATCTAGGAATCAATCTAACAAAGAAAGGAAAAGATTTATATATTGAAAATCACAGTATTCTAATAAAGGAGACTGAAGTATGTATCACGAAATGGAAAGATATCCCTTGCTCATGGAGGGGGAAGAACAAACAGTGAAAATGGCCATAGTTTCAAAATTGTTATACAGATTTAATGCAATCTTGATCAACATAACATTAGTGTACCTCACAGAACTAGAGAAAACACTCCTAAAATTCATCTGAAACCAGAAGAGACATAGAATAGCAAAGGTAATCCTGGGTACCAAACACAAGTCAGGAGGCATAACAATCCCTGACTTGAAATTATACAACAAAGCTACTGTGATAAAAATAAGCACTCTATTGGCAAATAAATAGATCTGAGGACCAGTGGAAAAGATTAGAAAATTCAGACTCAACCAGAAACACACTCAGTCACCTTATCTTTGAGAAAGGGGCCAAACATGTTCCCTGGAAGAAAGAGAGCCTCTTAAATAAATGGTCCTGGAAAAACTGGCTCTACATGTAGAAGACTAAAACTAGACCCTGGTCTATCACCATTCACTAAAGTCAAAATGGATCCATGATCTAAACAGTAAAGCAGAAACACTTAGTCTACTGGAAGAGAAAGTAGGTCAAAATCTAGAAGACATAAGAATTGGCACAGATTTCATGAAAAAAACTCAAACTCCATGGGAAGTGCTGCAAACAATCAACAGCTGGCATCTCATCTTATTAAAACACTTTACTACATCAAAATAAAACACCAGCAGAGTGAAAATACAACCCATAGAGTGGGAAAACATCCTCCAGACAAAGGGCTTATGTCTAGAACATACAAAGAATTGAAAAAAATCAGATCCCCCAAATTCAAACACCCATTCCAAAACTGAGAATCTGAGATGAGTAATCGTTTCTCAGATGAAGAAATACAAATGGTAAATAAATACATGAAAAAATGTTCAACATTCTTGGTCATTTGGGAGATATAAAAGGAAACAACATTGAAATTTCATCTCACTCCAGTAAGAATGGCTATTGTCAAGAAATCAACTAACAACAAATGTTTATGGTGGGGCTGTCGGGGAAAAGGTACACTTCTCCACTGTTGGTTGCAGTTTAGACTGGTGCAAGCATTTTGGAAATCGGTTTGGAGATTCCTATAAATTAGAATTAGAGGTCCCATTTAAGCCAGGTGTTGCCGTCCTGGGTATTTTCCCAGAAGAATTAAAAACATCATACCCCTTCATTATATGTGCACCCATGTTCATAGCAGCACAATTTGTCACAGCAAAATCTTAAAAACAACACAAATGCCCATCAGTTGGGGAATGGATAAAAAAGATGTGGTATTTTTATACTATGGAGGATTCCTCCCACGTACAGAAAGATAAATGCAAGGCTTTTATAGGTAAATTGATGCAACTAGAGACCATACTCGTAAGTGAAATAAATCAGACCTGCATGTGTGAACACAGTATTGTCTTCCTAGTTTAAAAACCTAAAAGAGGAAATAAAATCTGAATGTTATGAAAAATATTGTGAAAGGGAAAGAAACTGCTCAATAGAAAAAAACAGTTGGGATGAGGGGAAAGAGGAAAAGAAAGAAAGAAGGAAGGGGAAAAATAAACACACACACACACAAAGTAGCTAAGATAATTGTACTACTAATTTCTATCGGTTTATTGAAAGGAACAGTTATGTTTAATTGTTCAATAAATCTTGCATACCTGTCTTGGTTACTTTTTTTTGTTGCTGAGACAAAATACCCAACACCCAAAATAAAGGAAGGAAAGATTTATTTAGCTTATAGTTCACAGAGGTCTCAGTCCATACTTGGCTGGTTCAGAGGCAGAGTGGCACATGGCAGAGGGCAAACTGTTTATGGCAGCAGAGCACAGCAAAAGCAACCAGCAGAAAAGTAGGAATGGCTGCCAGCAGCCTCTGTCCTTCCCTTACATTGTAAACAGCCTACCCCCACCCAGTGGGCATGTAGCACTCACAGAATCTCTATGCCCTCCTCTTCCACAGGTTCAGGATGAATATGAATAAGCACCCCAGCTCTCTTCTGAGTCACATAGTTAACCTTTTAAACTTCCCAAATTACCACAATAAACAACATCCCAGAAGGGTAAGGGCATGTCCTTTTTACACCAAGATTTACAATTGCTGAGTTACTTAGCCAAACCTCTAGACTCCCCAAGTTGGCACAATGTATCCACCATAACACTACCCGTATCTGGTAATCTGAGCAACTACATTGAAGATAACAATAAGTAATACAGCAACCATTGTTGATTTCCTATCATCTTGTTTTTGAATTCTGTATTTTTCATATTGTGTATGTGCTGTTCTGTTTCTGTTTCTGCCTTTGTTTTGTTATTTTGTTTTTGCTCTTTTCTCTTTAAAGTAAAAAATAATGAATATTGAGTTTCCACAATTATTTTAGTTGTGTTTTAATTTCAATGCATTAAAATCTTTTATTCAAAATTACATAGAAGCAATAGTATTATGTAAACCAGTAGATTTCAAACTTGAGCAGGCATCACAATTATTTGGAGGGTTTTGTAAGTTATATATTGAAGGCTTTCACTTCTACAATTTTTTATTTAGTATTTCAGGGTGGAGTCAGCAATTTACACTCCTAGCAATCTTTGGTTGATGTTGTTTCTGTTCTCTAACCTACTGTTTGAATACCACTGTGGAAAAGAAAGAGATATTTGAAGGGAAAATGTGAGAATAACACAAAGGTTCCTACTTGTTGAGACTTTACTCTCTAGGATGGATTTCATAAAAACCTCATAGGCAAGGAAACTGAAATCCAGAAGCATTAAATACTTTTCTCAAAGTTATATCAATCATAAAGTACCTTTGCAATATTTGAACCCAGTTTTGTCCATATCTAAGGCTTGGAATTAGTCATTTGACCAGTTTCTCATGGTAATGATTATTGTTCTATGTTCTACATTGGGTTTTTAATGAAGATTATTTATCTTTTCTAAAGACATTTTTTAAACATTGAAAGTATCTAACATCAAGCGTTTACAACATACCAAACACCACTACACTGTGTATTTATTATTAGTCAGTGTTTAAAAACTACTTTGAAACACTACAGAATGTTGGTCCTAATCACAAAGAATAGAATTTTGGCATTTCACTCATGTTCTTCTTATTAAAGCAAAACAATGTTATGGATATAGAGGAATAGAAAGTGAAATAAACTGATGCTCAGTATGATGAAGCAAGTCTGATACTCAATAATGATACAAATCCCGTGAGGAAATTACATGAATAAGACGGAACTGGACTAAGAAGTATTAATCAAATAATTTGTGATCCAATTGTAGTATAGCCCAATATAACTTTAGGAAATATGGAACTGAGAAAAGTGTCACAGTTCCCTTTACAATTTTCTTCCTTTCTTTCCCTGACTCACAGCACACAAGAAAGCATCTTGAAAACCACCAGTTACCACTTGATGGATGCTTGGCACTATTCTCTGAAGCACACAGAGTGAACTTGGTCCTTGGTTGCCCCAGATCATCCGGGAAACAGTATATTCTAGATGTTTGAGCTCCCATAAAGTCAATATTTTCAAAATACTAGAAAATCAGGAAGTTGATATAAAAGATGTGAAGTTAAGACTTTTAGATCCTGGAATCTGACAGGTATTATGCACATTACCCACCTGTTATATATCTGAGAGGAATATCCAGTCAATACATGAGGTGGATAATAATCTGTACAAAAGAATACTCTATTAAAAGCCACAATGCCAAGCAATAATCAAATATACCCACAAGTTGCTTCATTCTGAGATGTAATTGCACACGCCCCCCACATACATTTGAAATAGCATAGAAAAGAACACTTGCCAACTCCCCAAGCACATATTTATGTTTACAATATAGTTAGCAGATCAAATCAGTACACAAAATCTGTGTTATTTCATAAATAACTTGGGAACCATTGGAGCAAACATTTGGCAAAAAATTAAGGTAAATAATTGTTCATGTGTGATGCCAAGATAGATTATAGATTAATGTGATATTTGAATATTATCAAATAAAAATGTTGTTAGAAAATAAAATAGACTTACATAATTTGCAGACTAAATTAACTTTAATTCATGATACTAATGGAGATAACTTCTAGACAAAATTTGATTTTTTTTTCTAAAACTGACTTCTTAGCAAATAAATCAGTACCAACAAAGTTATTAAAGGCAGAGGACAAATGTAAAAAGTTAAGAAACATTTTAATAATAAAGATTGATATTTTGAGACTTCCAGCAAGATTGCAGAGTGGCAGGCACCAGGAAAGAGCCACTCCAAGATCTGGTGTACAAATGCAGGGGTATAGCAACGTAAGGAAGAGAAGAAGGAGGCAAGTAGGACCCAAGAAGGATCTGAAGTGAGAATTGAAGCCCATGGGGAGAGGGAAGAGAGACTTTAGTGAAGAAGAAGGAGGTGGTGGCAGCACTTTCTGCCTAAGTCTGGACTCACTATGTGGCTCGAACTTGAAGACATAGGGTGATTGCTGGCTACCTTAGAGACATCTAGGGAGAAATGCAACAGTGAAATGCATTGTGAACACAGCAGACTTCACTGGGTGATGACTCATTTAGGTTCACACATACCCAGGAGAGGGTGATTGGCTGGTAGTCACCTTGGAGAGAGGCCAACTGAGCTCAGAACACAGAATAGCTGTGGGATGCCTCAATCTAGAGGTGCCAGTGTCAGGGTGAGGCTGCCGTGTTCAAGTCAGCAGGAAATCTGGGAGCTGAGGTCCAACTGGCAGAAGGTGCACAAAGTGTTGCAGCTTGAACAAATTGGATTCCAGCCATACAGCTAGAAACCAGCCTAAATTTCATTGGAACTAAAGGTGCAGGCTTGCTGGGATCATCCACTATCCTGCTGTAAAGGTACAGCTAATTTCCTGGGATTAATCAACTCAGATCTGGACTCTGTTCACACTGTCTACCAGTGACAGTAGAGACAAGCCTTGAAATAGACTATTTTTTTTCTTATTTTCTTTCTTTTCTTGTTTTGTTTTCCTTTTCTTCCTTGTTCTTGGTTTTATATGAGTATGAACAGGGTTTCTAGTTTTATATTGTTCTGTTCTCTTTCAGTTTTTATTCTTTTTTCTCTCTTTCCTGCTGTCTTCACCAGTTTTCTGAAGTTTGGGTTACCTTCCTTTGTCCTGGAGCTTTTCTTTTAATCTTTTCTATTCCCCCCTTTTTTCACCCTAGACTCTCTGAAAGTTTCTCCCCGAGGCCAAAATTACCATGCACCTTATTTACTGTATACAGTTTTCTGGTTTGTTTTAGATTTTGTCATATAATCACAAGTCTAGTTCATATGGTTAAAGATAGCAAATTAAGAGTTACCACAGTTTGTTACTTTCTAGGGTGCATTTGATGCTATTGCTGATTGTACCACTTTAGCCAAGGTGACATAATTGTTCTAATCAGTTGTTTTGCCTGATATACCAAGACTGACATTGCCTAAGGGTCATAAACGATACTATAGGCTAGTGCCAAAGAACCAGGGGCTAGACAAAGTAGGCTCCAACTTATCGCCAATACATTGAAGAGATAGTATTTTCTAACAGGCTCAAAGCCCCAAGATATACCTGGAAGACATCTCTAAGAAGTAGTCAATTCCTAAGTGTTCCCAACACCAGCAAAATTGCTACCTGTCATAAACAATTTACAATCATCAGCCCAGGAGTTAAACTAAAAAAAAAAAAAAAAAAGTAAATGAGAAGACATTTAAACAAGATATAACCCCAGACTTCCAGCTCACATAAGGCAAATCTAGGGGGAAATAAGTTTGAACAATTTGAAAGCCACCCAGCTGGACTCTCGTAAGTGGTAACAGTGAAAGTCACAGCCACTAGATGAATGAGGCCCTAGCAAAAATCAGATTAGGATTAATTCCTCAGATAATTACAGAGATGGTGATCATAGTGAAAGACATGATTAGTGACTCTAGAACAAATGCAGATAAAATAGTAGAGGAGATTAGGAAAATGATAGAAGTCATGAACACCCAATATAGGAAAAAAATGGAATCTATGAAACACATTCAAACTGATATACAGAAGATGAAAAATTCCACTGAAAGTATATGCAGCAGAAGGTACCAATATAACCACAGAATATCAGATATAGAAGGTAGAATTGTGATTAGTGATCATGAAAAGAAAGTTTGCTTAAAAGTAGCAAAGAACTATACAAAATCAATGCAGCAGCTGCTAGAGGATGCAAAGGAGACTATCATAAGATTAACCAGGGTCAATGAAAAAGCAGGAGAGATCACACATAATATATATATATATAAAACCTGTTCACAGAAGTAATGGGAAAAGAAAACTTCCCAAGCATGGGAAAAGAATTTTATGTGCGAATAAGTGAAGCACAGAAAAGTCCAGTTAGCCATGAAAAAAAAAAATACACCAAAATATATAACAGTCAACACAAGAATGGAATATAAAAACTATTAGAAAAAAGTAAAGTCCATCAGAATCACAGCAGACTTTTCAACACAAACCTTCACGTCAAGGGTTAAATGACCTAAAAGAAAACAATCTCCAATCCAGAATGATGTACCCCTCAAAATTATCTTTCAAAATTGATGGAGATGTAAGAGAGTTCTCTGCCAAAGAACACCTGATGAAATTCATTTACCACGAAACCAGCCTCCAAAATTTTTCTGAAGGCCATTCTAGAAACAGGTAATGAGGATTTCCATTCCATGAACCCTAACAGAAGGAATCCACAAGTTAAGGCAAATAACTAACAAAGATGGAATACAAGACACAAACAGCAGGAAAATAACATGACAAGGACAAGTCAATACATATCAGTTATAACCATCAGTATTAAATGATCTCAATTCATCAACTAAAGATTGCCATCTCTAAGACAAACAACTGTATTTGAAATCATTTTGAAAAAATAATATACCAGTAGAGACAGAAACCTCAAGTTCATCAACAGACTGATGGATACGAGGCATATGAAAGTGTTGTCTATCTCTCCAGTTAGCAGAGAAAGTCAGTTTGCACAATTGGAGGCTGTATCTACTTCCCACAGGTTGTTTTGCCTTAATAAAATTATACCCAGAAGATAAATTTTATTATTCTTTTCCTCATATGGTATAAACAGAAATTGTCACAGCTTTTCTTAAGATAAGCTGGCAGCACCTCAACTTTTGAATCTATATGTTCCCACTCAGTAAGTTTAACTTCTAGCCATTTATTTTAAAAGATCTTTATAAAGGACAAAAATACAATTACTATAAAAATTACCTGATTACCATTTAAAATGGAGAAAATTCTTTACCCCAAATAAGTATATTATTTGTGTACAATTATAAAATATTTCATATAATTTAAAAATATTGTTATAGAAGGAGAGCATTACTGGATGGAAACATCTTTATAGCCACTAATGAAAAGAAACATTTCAAAGCAGTATGTGCAGTAAGACTCTGTGTACAAGTGCTCCAAGATGGCAGATTTAGCCCATGAACTAATCACCTCAACCACTTGACAAATCTTCAAATTGTAATAAGTGATTAAGAGAACTTAACCAGAGATCAAAAACTTTAATTACATTAATAGAAGGAGAGTAGGTAGAAGAGGACTCTGGCGAAGCACAATACAGAGACATGAAATGTCATGTGCTTGAACTTGGCTATGATAAGAAGACTGAGTACTTGCTAAGAGGCCTCCAATTAGGAAAGGCAGGAGGGAGAGATTTTGAAGAAGAAATCAGTCTCACAGTGGAGGCAATAAAATGTCTATAGATGATTTAAAGAATCTCTGAATTTTCTCCCATTTCCACGCAGTCATTGGCCCGTAACCAAGCATTTTCTCCTAACTAAGAGTTAAGAATTTCTGCTGTAAAAATTTGAGTGAATGATTAAGGATTTGTTTTAGCAACCAGGAGTAAATTGTTCCAACCACTGGTGTGTGGAAATGCCACTGTTTTCCCCAAAGTGAAAACTGGCAGGTATCAAGTCTCAATAAGGTGATACAGTGGTCAATTTTCTGTCTTCTCACACTTAAAGTAGAAAAACAATAAAAAAAGCAGGAACAATTAGACGTTTGAAAAAAGCTCCATCCTGACTGAAAAGATGAAGAAATAACAAAATAAAGATTATCAAGGGTGCATGAAAATTCATAGGTCAGAAGGAAACTTTAAATACTTACAGCGATTATTTTCAGAAAAACAAAATCAAGAGATAATTCACTGATCCAGCAATATCATAGTGAACTAAAAATGAGCAATTGGAAACAAGGATGATCTTGGGAAATTTATGTACACTTTGTCTCTAAAAATAAATGGAAAATGACAGAGACCAAGCTGTGGATTTTGTTTTCACAAGCTCAGCCTCAAGGGTAACAAAAGATTCTTTTATAGCTCCAATAAGAGGATTTGGTTCTCTCTTTGTATCTCAAGCTTAGATTTTGAAACCAAATTTATCATTCTTATCTCTATATCTCCAATATGGTCAATATTGTCCAATCGAACCCCCAGTCCATTTTTTTTTTTTATTGTGCAACAGCTCTAGAGTCTCAAAATGTTTCCTTTTGATAGGCACTTGATTTCCTAATGACTTGCCTTGTATATCCATTCATTGCTTTGGCATAGACAAAGGCAAGAATTAAAATACAGAAAACCATAGTCATTAAAAGTTTTTCTGCAATGAAAAATAATTAGGCAGTGTGACAGCCTTGTTAACTGAATGCTAAAATCTTCTTTTCTTCTATGGCAGGAGAATGACAACTGAACACAGGACTATTCAGAACAGCTAGAAAATACATTTCCCAGCCTTACTTGCATCTCGGCATAGCCATGTACCTAAGTTTTCACTACAGACCTTGAGTGGAAATGTTTTCACTTTCTGATTTGGGCTTTATTTTTCTGCGTAAATTTTTGTCTATATTTTACACTTAGAGTCTGTTGATTTTTTTCTCTTTTATGCTTTTGTTCTATATAATAGAGGATGTTCCTTTTCCTGGCACATAGGTTGTACCTATCTCAAATTTTAGGTGAGAAGACAAGTTTTTCACCATTGTAATCATTCTTCTATCATTTCAATAGAAAACTATAGGAGTAAAGCACACAAAAGCAGATTCATTTTAATTTTGTATCCAGAGTACCAGGGAGATACCTCATACACTTGGAAAAAATTATTGCAAAATTTCAAATACAACAGTTATTTTTAAACAGTGTATTTGTAAATATGACTTATTAAATTAATTTGCAATCATATTCTAAAATAATATAGAGCTATATCTATGTAGTATGTCTCTCTATATATTTATGCAGACATGGACATATAATTATATCATCTAAAGGAAAGTAAATAAATTTTATACTGTATAAAAATTATAGGTCACCTTTATTTTTTCCCAGATACATATATCTTCATTTTGTAAGATGTTTTCTATTGGTTTGTGTTATGACTTGTGTCTGTATATTCTCTCAAAGCCTCATGTGATCACAGGGGGTGGGCTTTTAAGAGGTAGTTGGATCTAGAATTTGTGATTAGTTCATGCTCCAGAACTGGGCTTTTGAGTGTGAGAGTTACAAGTACCCTCAGGTGGTAGCCTGCATAAAACGTGAGGGAAAGAAAGAGGCTTGTTCTGTCTCACTTTCTCTTATTGCTTTTGCCGTCTTTCAACACTGTGAACTATCACCACTCTGCCGTGCCACCTTGCCTTGGAGCCAGCCAGTTATGGACTGAAGTCTCTATAAACTGTGAGATAAATAAACCTTTCCTCTCTTAACTTTTGGACATGGGTTACATTGTCTTAGCATTGAGAAAGTAAGACAGTATTCATGTAAGGTGAAAAAAAATAAGAAAAAACACAGTAATTTGAATTGACCAGCCTGTGTCTGTGGTAATTCAGAAAAATATTTGGAAACATCAATATCCATAGATTTACTTATGCTTGAAAAACTCTAGTTTTAACAAAAGATAAAATAAAAACCAATTTAAATTAGACTGATTAGCTTAGACTACCATACTTTTAAAAATTAAAACTTTTTATATTCAGGTATTTTCATGAGTAATTCAAAAGTCAAAGCCAAAAAAGACAAATAAAACAGATAAGAGAAAAAATATATTTCATACAGACATAAACTAATGTCAATTTTATTGAACTTGAACCCCCAAATAACTTATATTACTTTAAACTGCTCTTCCATTTTTCTTTCATTAATCTCCAGACTCTGACACACATACCGCATTAATTTACTTTTTCTCTTACATAGCTCATATGGGGGAAATGTAGGCTTGACTGTGTTAGGCAAATTTAACCAACCAAGGAAAGTCACCAAACCCTGAAGAGCAAATTACAATGAGCAATGTGCTCATCGGAGTAATGACTGACTCACACACCTTGCTTAGCGGGAGGAGTCAATTAAGACATCTAAATATAGAAACCAGGCCATAAAAGCCAGAAGCAAGTAACCCATGTAATGAAGGACACACGGCTGATGGAGACAAAGGTTCTTAGAAAGGAAGACAGGCAACTATGGAAAGATATATTATTCAGTGACTGTTTACTTGGGCTCTGCACTGTTCTGCGTTTGAAAAGACAAACTTGTTCGCTTCTTTTAACAATGCCATGTGATAACATGTACATTTCCCAGCGAATTTCTCTGATACATATGAGGTGTGGAGGGGTGGTGTTTCTTTGTTTTAAATGTCCTATCCCTTCCCCAACACTTCACCATCACCGTGCTTTAAATCCATGAAAGAGCTCACATCCCTCAATGGCTTTGTCCTCTACCCGCACATAAAGCCAGCTTGGAATATTAGCAGCTAAGCTTCTCAAAAGATTTGGTCTGCAAATCATTTTATTCAAAATTGCCTATGTCTGATAATTAGCTGCCAGGATGTAGAACACAACCTGGATTTGCCAGTACAGTCCTCTTCTGCCTAGCTAAAGGTCTTTAGTATGTGGCCAGTATGTCCTGTTAGCCCTGCTGTGTGGGTAAACCACATTTTACTGTAGTGATACACACTGTTATCCTGTTCTGTGTCCATGGTATCTGTATGCAGTCTCAGCCTATAGATCAGTCCTAGTACATGCCTGGGATATCTGAAAGTCTATGCTTACCCTACTTATTCAGTTCTCACCAAGCATTTTGGCTTTAATTTTTTCCATTATTTCTGATTCCCTAATCTTACATGTCAACCCTGGAACATCAGTCCAGCCTTCCCTGAATTGATAATTCATACGTCATTGAGGCCTAATTCTGCTTTTCATTTATAATCTTTCGCATTCTCCATTTGCTGTTTTAGATGAACTTATTCTAAAAGACTGGCTCCATGAATTCACAGTGGCAAGTTATAAATGATCTACTTATAAATTGGGCCCTTCTGCCTTGCCTTCCTTCAATAGAAAACAATCTGATATTTTCCTAATTTTTTTCTTCACTTTGTATGAAGTAATCATCATTCCAAATCAGAAAGGGTGATTATCCAGAAATTTTCACATAGAATTACATTCAGTTCCTGGTCATGGATCTCCTCTTGGATATGGCAATAATCCAGAATACACTTTATTTGGAACAAGATGCTGCTTGGTTCATGACTTACCACTGTTCTCTTGGTGATCAATGACTGCTAAAAAGTGATGCATTCTCATTTGCTTCCATGTATGTACATTCTTTGAAATTTATTTTAAATACACCTTCATTTAACTTTTACTATTTAGAAAGCTGCCTTCAAGAAGTCGTGTTCAAATACCAAGAATTTTCTTATTCACTCTCTTGAGATCATACATTAAGAGATCTTCACATATTCCTGAATCCCATACCTCTTCAATAACCTGAAAATTTTTTGCACACTTCATAACCACCTCTTTTTTCAGTTTATAACATAAGCTCTTGTTTCACTTTGAGTCAAAATCTGTCCCTTTCACCCAGATATGAGATAGACAATAATAACATTCTAGAGTTTGAAATGATATAATTTTAAAATGTGCTGAGAACTCTTTCTATCCTTTGAATTTGCATGGGCTCCCCAACAATTTCACACAATAAAATATGCAGAAATGACTCTGCCTCTCAAGGCTTGTCATGAAAAGCCACAAAGCCCTTGCTTTCTTCACTGAAGCCCTCAGTTCTGGAGCATAGAACTACCCTGTAGGAAGTCTGGCTACCCTGACACCACCGCGTGACAGAAGACGCAGGCAGCTACCATCACTGACAGTGTAGCTGATGCTACTTCTGCCGCCCCGCCTGAAACCACATCTGCTAGTAAAGAAACTTTCTGCTCACTGCCTCATTTGGCCCAGTTGGTCTCACCCTAGCTGGTAGGTTTGTCACCTTCTTTTTTCTGGACCCTTGGCCTTTATCAGTTCATGTTAGGATAGTTTCCTTATTAGCAAGCTATATTGTCAGTTAATGAGATGAGGCATCAACTCAAAGTCCTGAGACCTTTTATAACTCTCATCAATTTAACTTTTACACCATTCAATACCTTGCCAGTTACAATTCACTACTTCACCATGTTGAGGTATTTTCAAATTCGGAATCTCTTAAAAAATATATCTGACAAATTAAAATCTTAGTGTTATCCTCACATTAAAATAATGTAAAATTTTCCACCTCTTACTTTGGTAGTTCTCTGCTATTCATACCTATTCATAAATTCTCTATCTTACTTATGTAAGAAAAATCTTTGCATACTAGCACAAGCATTAAATGAACCAGTAGATAGGCAAGTAGTGGAAATCCATAGCTGAGATTCTCTCTCACAATATTTAATTTCTTTTTGCAGCGACATGATGAGAAAGGAATTACTACAGACAAACAGCCTCAAGGATTTTAATGAGCGGTATGAGGTTGTAACTTAAACATAGTACATCTTCTTCCCAATCTCTACTTTTTTCTTTGTCCCGTAGCACAAGATAAGAGTGATGACTACACACAAAATCCCTGTCAATAAATTAAGGCTTAACAAATGTAATTGACTTATTTGCTCTCTGGAACTTAGCTGAACATTTTCTCTTGAAAACTGCAAAGAAAGTTGGGAACAAAAGCTATTTTCAGTCATGACAACAAAGCTAAACACGTTTGATATAAATACCTCAGAAGGACTTGCTCAAGGAAAATATATTCGACAAGGAAAATAACTCATCTCAAAAGTGTAACCTGCTACTTAATTATGAAAGAATGACTTCTATAAGGATGAGAAGTAACACGAAACAGCTGAAATCCCGACGTGATATGCCACAGTGTCTGGTGACACGGGAATGTTACTCAGCCCATGAATACTTGTTGATGCCTAGAGATACATAAAACCATAAAGTGTTGAAAGCCTTTATCCCTTGCTTGCTGATTTCTTTGCATTATCAATGCTAATTAATTATATTCCTACTCACATAATCATCTAGATAGACAGGCCACAACGTGTTCCCCTCTTTCTTATTTTTATATACAAGTATAAATATAAATTTATATTTCTCACCTTATTTTTATATCTATCTTTATTTGCATCTTACTTAATTCTGTTTGCTAAAATACTTAAATACACAAACTTTCCAACTTCTCTTCCCTAGAATTAGATCAGGCCTGCATTATCTTTCCCTTCTTCAGAAGCCATAATCTCCAATTTTCTTGCTTCCAGTTTCCCTCACTCCGATCCAGGTTACAATCCTCAGGAGAATTTTTAAAATTAAAGAATCCCATCATCCATCATCATATTTATTGAGACCATGTAGACTTCCTCAGGGCACAATGTGCTGCCATAAAAGTGAACAAGCCCGAGTCCCAATCCTCAAAAAAAATGCCTATTTAGAAGATAGCATTATTGCAATTTAACAGTTAATAATGCAAAAAAGATTAAGATGAGATATGTCTATGCTCCAGATCCATGCCAGGAATGTATTCATTACATATCACAAACATGCACTAAAAAGATAAGAAACTATAGTTTCCATGGTTAAAAAAAGTGAAGAGTATAAGACTGAGCATAGGATGGCATAGAAATATAGGAGTGGAGTAGGCTGTATCCTTGGGAGTGTCACCCACTATAAACTGTGAATGATGTTCTCACCCCAACTTTAACCTACGGGAGACAGTCCAGATTCCTTAATAGTGTTTACACTTATTTTCATGGATAAGTTGTAGCTTGTCAAAACTGTATTTGAGATATAGTTAAGACAATAAAAAATAGTGCTTTTTTATATTCTTCTACCAGCAGTGATTTAAACTAAAGGCATCAATTCCACTAAAAGCAACATCCAGCTATTTCATTTAATTTTTTTTTAACTTCTCAATTTTGATTGCTAGCGGTAAAGTCTTAGGTTGGTCTCACAGTTTTCAAAATTGACAGCTTGAAGTTCACACTTTACTTAACTCATTGTCCCAAGGTGAACGATCTGAGTATAGTTCAGTGTATTTGAGGTGGCATTTATAGACGAGAACCTTAATGTTCCTGAAACAGGGAAGTGCCTGTATTTCTAAAGGGTCTGTAGCATTCCTTTGGGTTCTAAATTTTCCCCTAGGTCTTTACTAATTCATTTTCACATTGGAATTATCTTTCTGCTCCTATTTGACAATTTTGTCATAAAGTAAAGTAAATGTCTTCACTGATTAAAAATAAAAAATAATGACATTATGGGAGAGGCTATTGGGAAGAAAGATTGTTTTGATCTAATCTCCAACAGAACTGCAGTTCCCAGCAAAAAGCACACAGGCTCCAGAGGCAAAAAGTTCTCTCACCTCTTGTTGGCATTGCAACTAACACACACTCCACTTTTACTAAGATTCTGTTTACTCCACTGGAAAAAAAAATGGAAATAATAACACAGCATCATTCGGACAATGATGCAGCTTTCTTAAAAGTCTAAATTCTGGTAGATTATTCTATTCTTTCCAACATGTAGTTTACTACAATACATAAGAAAACACCTCAGTTCTGCCATTTGGGGCTTAATCCTTCTGTGTATAGATGATGTTTTTTCCAAATCTATTTGCCAATAAAAATAACATGTCTGTTTGTTTCTTTCGATTGAATTTGCTGAGCTTACCAGAAGAGCTGAAGGTGTAGTGGTGCAGGGTGAGAAGCTAAAAATACAAAGTTATCAATCTGAAAAACGTTAGCTGAATAAATCTCTATAGCATGGGTACTGCCTTCAAGGTGTATCTGAACATACCATAGAGATATCAAGCATTTTCAAGTGTAGGTTGTCTATAAATGGCTGCATTACAAGTGGTATGTTAATTATGCTGAAACTGATTTCCTATCTTGTACAATGAATGTTAAAAGTAAAGATGGCCTTATATATATGCACCATCTGATGTAGTATTGTCTAAGATAGACAATACTACAAGTCTGTTTTCTGTTTATTGTTTTCTTTTGTCTGCTTACTGAGAAAAAATGGTGTTCATTGTTTTATTTATCACCTCATTCTAGGCAAAATCATGCATTTCAGAAACCATTTGTATCTATTTGTGGCTCAAGTAAATATTCACATGCATTAGCTACATAACTTTCCTTAGATTTATAAAAACAACTTGCTTCAGTCTACCCCACTGCTTTTTCTCCTCCTCATTTTTGTTGTGATTGCCTTGGACTTATGTCTGTCAGAGATTTAATTCCCACATTGGCATTATATACATAACTCCAACTGTTTGCTGCAATATGGGTAGCCATTCTACCAAGCATCAGAATTTAGTATGTTGAAGCATTATGTTAATGCAATAGTACACATAGTATAATTTTGGTTCATCCCATGAATGTATATCATGGTTTTGTTGAACAAAGGCTGGAACAAAAAAACTAAACAATGAATATTAAAATCTTCATGTGTGTTTAATAATTGAAAGTATAGCAGGGTAATTAACACCCTGATTGTCAAACTATGCCTGTCCAAGGTACCTAGGATGACAGACTTCTTCAGGTTACACCTTCGATAGGCCAATGAGAGTATGACATGGAGATACCTAGCTACCTATTTTCACTTGTCATGGCCAGTGGGTCTCAGGTTGTTATGACCTTTCAGGCTCGGGACAATGCCTGAGAGTGGACCAGGAACAGAATTCCCTCTGTTATAAGGGACCTGTCTTGGTTACTTTTTCCTCTTTGCTGAGACAAAATACCCAACACCTAAAATGAAGAAAGGAAAAGTTTATTTAGCTCACAGTTTGTGGAGCTTTCAGTCCATACCTGGCTGCTTCAGAGGCAGAGTGGCACATGGCAGAGGGCAAATTTCATGACAGCAGAGCACAGGAAAAACCACAAGAGAAAAAGGGAGGAATGGCAGGCAAGCAGCCTCTTTCCATCCTTTACCTTGTAAACAGCCTACTCCACTCAGGGGGCATGTAGATCTCACACAGTCTCCATGCCCTCCTCTTCCAAAGGCTCAGGATGTATACAAAGTAAGCACCCTGGCTTCCTGCTGAATCACATAGTTAACCTTTAAACTCCCTAAGTTGACACAAAGTATCAACCATAACACTCCACCCCTTGTCAACTTGGCAATCATACACATTTCTTTAAACCCAGATTCCAGATACAAAGACACCACCCCTGTACAAATGAAAATTAAACACTTCTAACATTTAAAGGCACAAAATAAACATCACCATTCCAAAAGGCACAAATGGGAATATAGAGCATTGGGACCAAAGCAAGTCCAAAATCCAGTAGGGCTAACATTGTGTCCTGTAATTCCACACCCAGCATCTGAAGCAACATGTTGTACATTGTGAGCTCCAAAGGGCTTGCTTGAGTTCACCCCTATGGCATTTCTGTTGGTTACAGCCTCCATGGCTTCTCTCTTAGGCCTGCTTTGCTCTCTCCTTGCAGCTTTCCTCTGATGATCCACATTCCTGGCTTTTCTACACTTCTGAGGTCTTCAGGGCACCTTTTGCTTCACATTCACAGCTTCACACACTGCCCTCTCAGGACCACACTGCCTGGCCACCCAGGCCTTCTGAAATCTGGGTGGAAGCCTCTTTAACCTCAGAATTCTTGCATTTTCCTTGCACCTAAAGCCAAGGCCACGTGGATGATGCCAAGGTCTGCTGCCACGTGGAGCAGTAGCCAAACTTTCCTCTCTCTCGGCCTTAGGGGTCGAGTGCCTGGATCGCTGGGCACACTGAATCCAATGCTGAGGAGCAAATTCTCTATGCTGCTGCCATTCTGGAACCTGGTGTGGCCGCTGCCACCATTCTGGAACATGGCACTCTCTGGCTTCCTTCTCAAGGTGAGGTCTTTCACCTTTGCAGTTTTGAGGCTGCAAACGGTGGAGATTGCTGCTTGTTGTGATGCCCTCAGGCCATCTTTTCCGTTCTCTTGCTCCTTCATAGCAATAGAGAGCTCCTCAGCCTTATCTTTGCAGTCCACAGCTTTACTGGAGCTTCCTTTGTGGCCAAACTCACAACATTTTAAATCATCCTGCTGGGCTCTTTGCTCTTGATTGTCCATATAAATCTGGCTAAAAGCCCCCAACAATAGCCATGCCACTGCCCCAACATTCGACTGCCTTGAAATTTCCTTTGCCAGATTAATTAGTTCGCTGCTGCCCTTAATCTCAGTCTTAGGTAGTGTCTCTAGACATGAGCAAAATGCAGACAAATTTATTTAATTTTTCTCAAATTTATTGACTTTCCCATCTCTTATTAACAAAATAGACTAGGCTGTCGCTAGAGTTCAAAGTCTATTCTTTATGTGTCCTGGAGGAAGAGGTCTGCTGACGGGAAAGAACAGCTCTGTGGATTGGTGTTAAGATGAGTCTCTTTCACTTGGTTGGGAGCAAGAGGTTTGCTGTGGTCACGGCATCATAAAGCAACCTCAACCTCACCTTGCTGGCTGTGTGTTATCTTTTGATTCCTCCTGCAGTTCTTTTTTAAAAATTTATTTCAGCCATAGAACATCTGCTATTGAGTCTGCAAAAGGATGAAAAAAGTTGAGATTGTACATCTTGAGTTTAGCTACGTGCAGCTAAATGAAGTGATACCACAATGCCTAGACCAATACACAACTAGCTTGTATTTGTACTCTTAAAAACCAAAACCAAGCAGAAATAGCCTTCCACACTGCAAAAGAGTTATACTACTAAAATATGAATTAAACTATCACTTAAGGACAATGATCTCTGAATTTCATATAAGCAAGAAGAATGTCAAAGATTTGTTTTACTCTCCTCAAAATGATTAAAAGTACAAGTGTTGTTTTCAGATTTGTTTTTAACAATATTGAATAATATTTTTTCAACTCTAGATACTTGGGAAAGATTATCCAAATTAGATGTTGCTTTTTAAAATCTTTTTAAAATATTGAAATCCTGACTATTTTATAAAGCAAATGGGTCGGTGATATAGTTCAGCAGCATAAGAACCTTCCTGGCAAGAGCAAGGTCCTGAGTTTAATTCCCAGTACCAAAAGAAAAAAAAAATCACAAAGAGAATAAAACCCACTGCAGAACTTAAAAGGTAGGTGAAATTATTCCATGGCTCACTAAAATTATCAACTGCAAAATCACTCTAATAGATGATACCATTAACTCTCCTGTTTTCTATCAAATTACTTTTACCTAAATTAGTTCTTGCTAAATGAGATAATATGCTACAAGAACAGTGGAAAGTAAAAAACAAAGAATGAAGAACTTAAGAACTTTTTTATAGAACAAAAAGTTTTGACTGTTTTACTAGAAACAATCACTGACAGTTTAAGTATTTAAAATCATGCTTAATTGAACAATTTGAAATCAAAATATAGATATCCTATAGGTCACAGTGATCATAAATACATTAAGATTATAAATGTAAAGATGAAAGACTTGGAAATATATCTATGTAATTATTTTTACTATAGGAAGGTTGCTTAATTGTACCAGTCTTGTACACAATTCCCTTTTACCACTTAGACTCCCAATAATCCATTCTCAATCCAGCACACAGAATACTTCCTTCAAACTGATGTCCTCTTCATTTGTGTGTTTGCAGTTCTCCAGAGGATAATCACCTCTTTCAATGTAAAGATGAAATGACTCAAACAGCCGTTGTATCCTTAAAGCTTCTCTGATCTCTTCTCCTCCTATTTTTCTCAAATCTTAATTCACTCTATCTGCATTGGATTTTCAGGTTTTTTCTAATTTGTCAAATCAACTTCTTCTTCAGGAGTTTTGTCTTTGCTACATCTTCTTAGAAATTTCCCCCAGATATGTAAGTGTTCTGCTCTCTTACCCCAGTGAGATCCCTGTGAAAATATGTCATCTTCATGATGGCTTTTCTGACTCCATGCTTAAACCTTACTTGCTTTGGAAGTCATTCTTCTTTTCCTGTTTCATTTTCTGCCTATCAAATAGGTACTATATAAGGAAGCGCATAAGAGGAGTAGAGCATTCTTTCATCTCTATTTGCTACCTGATCTTTCTTACTAGAGTTTTGTCTAATCATGGGAGCTGTTGTTATTTTAAACAGATGTCAAGACTATCCAAACCTCAGAACCTCTCTGCTTCTTTTTCTTCATGCCTCAGTTCCTCTTTCAGGTGCGATGTTCTTCAAGGTCAGGGCTCTGTGCAAATGACTTTCCTAGAACACGTTCTTTTACTTAACTGAGGCCTTATCTACGATCATCCCATTATCAGTGTGGCCATTCGGCCCTTGGCTATTATCATCAAAATCGTAATAGGATTTGAAATTGCATTATTATTTTTCTCGTATTTATGATATGGCCCTTCAGTTAGCAAATTCCATGAAAGTAGAAAAGTTGTCTCTTTCACAGTTGCATTTTCATGATCAGACAGTACCTGACAGGCTCATGTTTTCCTGAATGAGCATCTATAAAGAAGAAAAAATGAAAATAATAAATTGAAAACGAATTCAATGATAATAAACATGCACAATTTTGTGCAATGTAAACTGATTCCAGAAGTGAAAACCAGTCAAAGTTTATTTTCTATTGTAGCATCACATTCAGAGGCTTGTGGCCACACGTGGATGCAGATGCTAAGGGAAAGCAGCAAGGCTCTTTCTGTCTTCCCGCTCTGCCATTCCTAGTGTGAATCCTTAGTTTCGGTGGTGAAAATTGAGCTATTGCTGCCCAGCATTCCTTGTTTGTATTCCAGGTAGGCAGAATGAGAAGATCCAAGGTGAGGAGATGACATATGAACCTTTTCTACTTCTAAGGAAGATAACTGTACTCCTTAAAGTCCAATTTGGTAAATTTCATTAGCATCTCATTAGCCTCAACTATTTCAGTATGTCACATGACCTCACTCTTTAAAAGTTACCTATGGAAATGGAACTTTTAACTTCAGTTTATCAGTGTCTTAAATAAAATCTGAGTAGGGCTGGGGATATATCTCAGTGGAATAAGCACCTGCCTAGCAAGCGCAGGGTCCTGAGTTCAATCCCCAGTACCGCCAAAATAAATAAATAAATAAATAAATAAAATAAAATAAAATAAAATCTGAGTTATATTAACAATAAAGAAGAGGAAGTTAGGTATTAAAAAATCACCTATGAGAGTCTAGATTTATTTTAAAATAATCTCAAATTTTAGCAGATAAGGAATCAAGTTTGGGCCACAGATTACATTAAACAGGGTCATATATGACTGTGTTCAAGAGATCAAAAGTCCAAGAGATCCGGCTTTTGATCTAATATTTGGCAATCATTTGCTCTGTGATCTTGACAAAGTCATACGGTATTTCCAGTTCTAAAAAGTGGAATCTGCCAGTGGTCATGATGTATTTTTTATGACTTTCAGGGCTTAGACACTTGTGAGAATCAATGATTTACTAACTATGAAGGCACCTGGAGAATTTATTAAATGAATTATAAGTAGAGCATATTTTATTTTCTCTACTCATTTGCAATGAACATAGGTACTGTACTGTCAACAGGCAAATGCCAGAATGAGCTCATAGGTAACATTACTAATACAGTGCTCTTTTATAATTTAATAACTGTATCATTTGGATCCCAAAATACTTTGTACTGAAGCTCCTTCTGTATAACAGGGCATTTCAATTTACTAGGACATGTCCAATTATCTATCAATTTAAAGCTTTGGTGTACAATCTATTTTTTTTTTATTTTAGAAACATAAAAGTACAAAAACATATTGACAAACAGACACCCATTATCAAAGAAAATAGTACAATCACAACTAATCTATAGACAAGGTGATATGGTCTCAACAGTAGTTGTTGTTTTATCCATTGATATCTTCGAATTGTAGATGTATGGACCCATATACAGACATGCAAATTTAGTCAGACAG